>WYDI02006709.1:0-25276 GCA_009867235.2 Psittacus erithacus
TGTTCCCAGACCAAAATCAAAAACACAGCACTGCACCAGCTACTAAGAAGGAGAAAAATGATTGCTACTGCTGAACCTAGGACACCTATAGACTATTTTTTATAGCAAGGCTTCTTTTTTACAATTGGTGAGAATTCTATATGGAAGATTTCAGGAATCTGGTGTGGATATGTATTTCCTATTCAGTCAGAGATGTAAAACCCGGCATGACTTTGTGTTTGCAGTAGGGTATATTTTCCCTGAATTCGTGGCATTACAGAATGAGGAGTCAAATCAAACCCCGGTGCTAACAGCAGCAGTGAGTGTATGACCTGTTGTTGTCTGTTGATTTTTTTTTTTTTTTTTTTTTTTTTAGTGTGGAACCTAAATGGAGGCAACCTTTATAAAAGATTGCAAAATAAAAAGAAAGGGGTTCTGGTATTACTAAAGTAATAACTCTAAAGTATATACATCTAAGTGGTAAAAAAGAAACCCAAACAAACGCAAAACTCCTATTCTAAATCCCCTTCATTTAATTAATGTTAAATACAGCTCTTGGAACATTTTTTAGTACCTGTCATTGACAAGGATGCAGTCCCAAAAGTAGTATGTGATACTACTGTGTTTTCACAGTGTTTTTAGTGTAGTACTTTTAATGGGGCAAACCTACTTCTAACTCAAGATCACCTTCATCCAATCAGCTACTACTAAAACTCTCCCTATGTATTTAAACCTTCTTCCCTTAGTGAAAATCCATCGTAACGGAAGAGAGGTGAGTGGAGGTGATGTAAAATATATACCATCAGGTACAAATATGTTTTATGAACTTGCCACATTAGGCCTTGGGAAATCTTGTACACATGAATGCTTTTACAAATTATCTTGTATGTGCATAGGAACAAACTACGATTTTTTTAGTCTTCAGGGTCTGCAAGTGGGTCTTTTCTTGCCTGTTGAACAAAGAAATGCAGCAGTAAAGCTTTAGACTTTGCAGGGTCACTTCAGATAGTTCTTGTTGAGGCTTGAAAGCAGATGAAATTCAGGTGGTTTTACTTTTCAGTATGATGTGAATTTCTTACTAGTTTGGGAAAAGTAAGTGAAAGGACTAGTTGAAGTGTCACAGAAGTGATTAAAATGTGCTTCCAGACTCTGCTGTTACAAAAAGGGAAGGAAACTGTAGTTTTAGAAAGAGAAAATTAAGCCAAATTACCTCTGAGTAAAACTGGCATTTTCTTTTTTACCTCTTTCCCCACAGAAAAGGTGTTAGAATCTTGTTCAATGTAATGCATTGGTCAAAAAAAAAAAAAAAAAAAAAAAAAAAAAAGAGTGAAATATTTAAGTTGGTTAGATGAGGCTTGATTACAACATTATATATTTAATGCTTTCCAGCATTAGCAGCAATGTCCCATGTGCCCTTCTCCTACCACTGCAACTCAGGAACCTGCAAAACACAGTATCACAACATTTTTAATTGTAGTTATGTCTTCTAGATATGGATATAGTGCATTTCTTTCACTTAAAGGAGTTTTTTTTCACTTTCCATCTTCCCATTTCATCATACAGAGGGGTGATCAGAGTTCAGTTGTGTCTGGGATGCAATTGGTAATTTTTTTCAAGTGTCAAAAGTATTTTTTAGATTTTTTAGGTTAGCTGCAAGCTCTGGCATTTCAAGCAATGACAACAGAAGCAAAACCACGCAGCTATGAGTAATTTGCCATTTCCCAATAACTTTCCAAATAGATTTGAGTAGGTTTTGCATAGCTTTCACAATTGCTTTGAAGAGCATTCAAATGTACCTCTCATGTTGAAGCAATCTCGTACTTAGGTTTCCCACACCAGCCAGTAGTGTATCCTGAAGTAGTCCTCTGCAGGGCATTCCCAGACCGATGTGTGAGAATTTAGTGGTTGAACCACTCCTGTTTCTTCCGTGCAGCTGCCAAACCAGTTGTTTTAGCTATCGACTTTCCCTTTTAATCTTTTCTGTCTTGGTTATTCACATTTACTAAAGAATGAATGTTATTAACTTGGATGATGACAGAAGTACTGAACGCAAACTTGTTTAAACTGGGTATGTAATTTGAAATTTATAAGGGGAGTCTTCAAGTGAAAGCAAGTTCTTCACCAGTAGTGTTGGAGGTTCTGTTAACTTTTCAATCCATATTTGAAAGCAGCACCTTTATATTTTCAGAGTCTTTTCTTGTGTCAGAGAGAGGCTTCTGTGAATTAATATAAAAGTGTTGCATGTAACCTACTACAGATAGGGAAACGGGGACCACAATGTATATCTACCGTGGAGGTGATATGGAGGAATGCGGTAGGTCATTGGTCTGGGAGGATCTGCTGAATAGGTACTGCACATGCACCCATGCATTATAATGCTATGAGCCACAAAAAGCTTCCATTAGAAATATGAGGCTAATAGTAGACTAACAACTCTCACAACTATATTGCACACTGTAATACCTGAAGAAAAGAAAAAGAGAAATAAATGAAAGGTGTTGGAGAAACAAAGATTGCTGGTGAAGATACACTGAGCAAAAACTATCAATCCTTGTTTAGAACAGTAGTCACTAAAGTTTCAGCATGTCTTAGATGGCACAGGAAACATCTGAGTGTTATTGAAGAGCTTTCTATTCCTCTTAACCCATATAATTGTGTTTTGATGCTTGGGAGCATGTGGTCTTCCTCTTTGGAAATCGGTATGCTCCTTACTAGATGCCTTGCATCCAAGAGAGATGATTTTTTATAATTTGAAAATCCGAAGGAGGACGGAAGATACTTTCTGCTACTTTTCTCTAATCATGTTTGTGCGTTGCCTTTGGCTCAAGCCTTGCAGCTGTGTTAAGGCATTTTTCAGTAAAACTGCCGATGTAGAAACCTAAATCTAAGGGTATTAGAACTGAAAATACTTGATATTTCCTTTCTGAATTTCCTAAGACCCTCTTTATAGTCTCTCTCACTTGTAAACTATACAGTTAGCTTAGGTTATGTGACCAGCTTGCTGTAATATTCTTTAAAAATCACTGTAAAATATGAAGACTTTGGAGTAGCAATTACAGAAGTAATGGGGAACTGTAATTATTTTAGCTGTTGCATTTTCCAGTTTGTCAATATATCTTTGAATTGTTCAGATTGTGTTTTACAAACCTCAGGTATTAGATGCAGAACTTGGCCTTTAAAAATGAATATCAGTGTATAGTAAGTGTAGTAATACGAAAAACTTGGTATTGTGCATGCTTTGGAAGCAGTGAGGAAAAAAGAACAGGGTAGTCAGCTCTTGAAGATCCATTGCTGCAGCATTAAAATAAACAGGAGACTAAGCTTTAGTGCAATTTGGAAACAATTAATCTCAAATAAAAACATAGTGGCAGCATAATTGATGCAAATCTATGTAAATAGGTAGTTATGGTGAATTAGAATGTAGTATTACTGAATGGACTGCTCAAAACCTTAGTAACTAAAAAGACTGAATACCCTGTTTACCAGGAGAAATGTCCTTTATTCTGTCCCAGTTGCTTTAAGTTATTAATTTGAGAAGCTGATCATTTTGGACCATTATTCATCGTAATTAGAGACAGATTTAGTGAGCTTTAGTGCAGTTCTCAACTAGATTAATAGTTGTGTAAACCAGTGTTTATTAATATAAATGAAGTAAATTAGAAGCATGACATTATAAAGATGGGAATGAAACTTCAGGAACTTTCCTGGATTCTCCCAGAACTCCCATTAATTTAAGCACGTTGTTCTCCAGTAGTTTGCTTTGTTTTGTTTCAGGCTTTTCATCTGTTATTTTTTCTTTTTTTTTTCCCCTCCTGCACTAAAATTGCTGTAGTTAAGCCCAGATAAGCAGCCTAGGAGAAGAATGCATGCAGTGAAATCTAACCATGTTTACAGTTACTTGGTATCCATAGATTTTTATATTTGGGTGGAGAAGGGAGTAGAGAACTCAGCAGCCATGGGAAGTTGTACATTTTTATTTTTTACGTATTCTTATCAGTGTGATCATTTTTCATTCATCTGGAGGCTCAGAGCCAGGATTGCCAGCACATGCAAGATTTTGTGTATGGAGACTCCTACCCCAGTGTGGTGCAACAGTTATGAGCATTGCCATGCAGAAGTCTAAATAAGAAATACTGTGCGCAACGATGTCTCGTTGATGCTTCTCTGAGGTAGGGAGACTGAATTTTCAATCTGCTAAAGATGTGACAACTGCATCTATCTTTGGCTTTACTTCAGGTAGGAGGTGGCGTAAGATAAAGTGTAGTGTAGAAGTGAGAGGTTTTCCCCAGCTCTGAATTTTTGTATCTTTCGTTTCCTGAGGGCAGTTGCCTTTGTAAGTCTGGATTTTCCTACTCTGGGGTTCACATGGCAGATAAATGATGGTTTGTAACAGGATGTCCCAGTGCCTGGACTTTCTGCTGACCTTTCCTTAGGGTTCTGGCGTGAGTTGTGTGGGTCTGTGTGTGCTCCTGTGCATCAGAAAGGGAGATTTCCAGACACTTTATTGAACTTGTGTGCTGAAGCACCTTCCTTTTGAGCTGTGTCTGTAGTTAAAGGGAAAAACCTCAGATTTCTTTAGCATTATCATCAGTTTCTCATTTATAAACCTAATGTTTCAGTGCTTACAGAAATGTGAGGTTCTTCTGATGGTCTGTTCAAGCCTTGTGGATTCCAGTTCTAGCCCTTCTCTTCCCAGCTTATTTTTTAAAAGTTAGGAAGAAAATGTGTTTTACAAGATTAAAAGACTCCTGTTACCAGAAGAGTCAAAATGTCTATAAATTAAAAATCTTCAGGTGTGTTTAGCAGCTGGAGGAAATCTGCATGTATGTGCATGTCTTTTCCTGCGTCCAAAGCCCATGAACTGATCCACAGATCCCAAAGAGCTGTAAGCAGTTTCTTCTCCAGTGATTTTTTTTCCTTTTGCAGGTATTCCCAATCCCCAACCAAATGAAAGGCTTAGTTTTTTTAACAGGGTGGTCCTTGACCTCCTTTCATCTTCTGTAGTTTAGGTACACAGGCATAGCTCTGTATTGAAAATGACATTGCAAATCTAAATGCTTACAGAAAACTTCAGAGCTCTCTCTAATGAAAAGAAAACAAAAAAAGGTGCAAGGAAGGCAGCAGTTGCCTTATTCATGTGTTTTCAATAGCAATTTCTAATAATCCAAAATACTACATGGCAAATGTAAAGAAGATGATTTCCCATCCAATCCAGCCTCCTGGTTACAAATCACCTGACAGAAATACCGTGAAGAAGTAGTTGTGACATGTGCTTCTCTGTCACTCTAGTTATTCCACAGCAGCTTTCCAGCGAGCAAGTTGGGAAATAAGACCGGCTTTCCAGTGGAAGATCCTTTAGGGTAGGTGGTTTCAGTTTTGCCTTCCTTGATTTAAGTAAGACAAGCCTGTTTGCAGTTCTGAATTCTTTTGGAACGTGTCTTCACATGCAACTTTTCGTGCCTTTTTGGATCGTCTTAAAAGAAATCTGTACCTGTAGTTGACCTACTTAATCTGTGCAGTTATTCCACTTTGTAGGGTGTATGCACGTCTTGTTCTTGGCTCTGTATTTTTTCCCAGCTTGGCAGTCATTCGTTTTAAAAAATACCATATGGTTGGTAATGGGAACTTGAGTTCAGTATTGCTTTTGTTAAAATTACTGGCCGGAAGAATGGAGGCAGAAATCAGGCTACCGCTTTGCAAAATCACAGCTCATTCACTGCCTTCTCAGAAATCCTGCTGGATTAATTCAAATGTTTTTAATAGCGATGAGTAAGGCAAACGGAGTCCTGCTGAAAGCAAGTGAAATGTCAGGGATTGTTGGTTCTAGTTAAAAATGAACCCGTTTCTCACCAGAGCTTCATGCTGCGCCATCTTTGTATCTATGAATCTACTAAGGGACTTCCAAGAGATGATGGCTATCTTGTGCCTAGTTGTTATCTGTTGTGTGATGCCAAATTTGCTGATGTTTCTTCCTTCCTGGCTGTAAAGCTACAATACTATTTAAAGCTCTAGTTTTCCATCTACATAAATTGAGTGTTTCTGGATTAAATTGCATCCGAGTGCAAATACGTAGAGAGTATTCAGCCTTGTAAACCCCTGTATGCTCTGTGCTGGCAGAACTCATTAACGAGCTAAAACTGAAGGATGTAAATAGCTTTCCTGAAGACACTCTGTCATTTGGTGCTTGTTACTGGCTTAGTACTGGTACTCTTAACATACTGTATCTGTCCCTTATTTGATATAATTAAAATTCAACAATTTTCAACTGCTAAATATGACTCTTTTTTTGTCAAAATTTACTCTTTTCATTTGTGGTTAAATGCTTGTTAGTGTAGGAAAGAATGACTCTTTACTTGACTGTTGTTACTAAGTATATACAGGTTATTATGCATCTTTATGGAACACTGAGAACAGATTATAAATGTATTATATAAATATAAAATCTTTCAAGCTAGATGCAGTAAATGTTTTGGTGATATTAACACATGCAGAGGGAGAACCAATAACTACTAACTTCTTAGTTATGCAGATTACTATATGGCATCTAATACTATCTAGTGGTTTGGTTATAGCATCCTTGACCCTGATGTTTTGCTTTCCATTTTTCTTGTAAATGTTACTGTGGTAGACTTGCCCTAATAAATTCTTCCCTATGTTTTCCAAAGTGTTGCTTTGCCCCTTGGCTACTGTAGGGACACAGCTGTGATTTAAGACATCATCTTCACTATTAACATCAAGTGGCTATGCAACAGATATGAATCATCTTTATGAATGTGTTCTGACTAAATCATAGGACTCATTAGGTGTGAATGGATGGATATCTGAGAAAGTGATATAGGTAATAGGCTCTCTTTTCAGATAATGAAAAAGTTTTCACCTTCACTTTTCTTTATATACTTGCCTTGGAAATGGTGTCTTTCTAATAAAAATACTTGCAAACACACAGCTGAAAATGAGTCTATCACTAAATCCAGTTATATGCAGAAGACTGATTCATATGTTTGAATGAATGGTAATTATTCACAACTGGGGCTTCTGTAGCAGAGTATTTTATCAGACAAGAGGAAGTTAAGGTGGTTTTATTGTTTGCTTTTTTTCTTATTTCATGTTGGAAGTTTTCTGGCATCTGATGGCCAAGAAAGAATTGTCCCTGATGTTCTCTGAGGATGGTGGGGAAAATAATGAATCACACAGGCATATACAGAAAACAAATTTCCTGAATTTCTGTTTTACCAAAACAGCTATTTAAATAGCATGCATTCTTTCTGCGTGTGGTCTGTATGGGAGAATATTGAATCTTTTCTGTATAATTCATTTATTTCAAGGAAATTATTTTTCCTCAGAAGAACCCAAAGATGTATAAGCAAATTGCTTCTTGGCCAAGCTGTATCTCTTAACCCAGCAAATATAACTCTTCCTCCCCCCAGAGGAGCTAGGTTAATCTGCTAGTCTTGATATTTTTTTGCTATAATCAGATATTTCATAGATGCTTTCTAAATAGTAATTTTAGTTTGATAAGGCTTTCAATTTATTTGCTGCAAAGAATGGTTATTTGACACCCCCCCCCCAATCAGTCTGAACATTAACTGTCTCAAGATATAAACTCATTAGAAGCACATACTCAGATTGATTGGACTGATACTGATGGCAATGATAATAATAATTGCATTGCAGTAGTGCCTTAGGATCCTAGCTGTAAATGAGGTTCTCTTTCTTGTAGGTACAAAACTATGATCCTCTCCAGCCATGAAAGCCTTCAAAACTAGACGTAAAATGAGAAACAGTGAGAGCTTGAATACAACAAATCCTTCCTTCCTTCTCTTTTAATTAAAAAAAAAGATTTAAAATGAAAAGAAAAAAAAAGAAAAGAAAAAAGGAGACCTCCTTGCCTCTTTGGATCCCAACCAGATATGCCAAATTCTGTTCTTCAGTACGTTTGAAAGAGCTATCTGTCAAAACACTTATGCAAGACACTGTCATGCAAGAATATTAAGTTTTGCCCTCTGATTTGTGATAAGCAGTTAATAAAGAAATGAAATAATGAATGATGCAGGTTTCAATGGTAGTAATGCACGTAGTGCTAGTAATAAGAAGGGAGCACGTATGCCTGTTTGAAGGATGAGCTGAGGCTTATACCGAGCTATTGCTTTTACAGTCAAGCAGCTGTCAGTGGGCTTGCTTTACAGAATATCATGATATATGAAACTGAAGGCGTTTGAGTGGTAAAAATTACTCCTGTCAATTTGTCTTTATGTATGGCACTTTGATATATTATTCACAGCTTAATTATGTTGTCATACGTGAGAGATTAAAACAAAAGTCAGGTTGACTCTTGCTTAAACCTCTCTCTGAAATAGTGCTGGTAGGTAAAGGGGGAAGAAATCCATAAGATCTATATAAAATTCCATTATAATGTATTGTGCCATCAATAACAGGTTCCTTCCATGATGCAGTTTCGCATAGTGCAGTTAGAGAGCTATTCATCAGCTATTGGTCACTACATAAAGCACAAGCAACTAATACTAGACATGTCACGAAAAAAGTGAGACACTGGGAATTGTCCTTTGTACAGGCCTTGGAGTGGTTGGGGTGTGGGTTCTGCCAAACCCCAGTGGAATTAGGGTAGCGGAACAAAGACACAAATCTGTCAGTGCAGGTTTGCAGGCCTGACAGTAAAAAGTGTTTGATAACTCCATCCAGGAAGTCTTTGCTGTCACCTTCACTGCTATGGTGATGGTTACCTATCTGCAGAAGGGAACTGTTGGGTGATGGGGGCCAGGGCCTTTTAGCTGCTGTCCAGAGGGGACAGAAGGGACTCCCCTGCCCACCAGGGGGTCTGAAGGACTTTTGGATATCAAGCTGGTCTCATTTTGTTAGAAAGAGGGCATGTGATACTGTGTTTGCCTATTAAATGGCAAGCTACAAATGACAAAACAAACTGTAATCAAAATAAATTGCAGTATGTCATTTGGGCATGCAGGTTTTGCGGCTTAATTATTATCAAGTACATTGATTAAAGCAAAACCGATCAAAACTCAAAGGAGAATTTTATGTGTTCTCAGACTCTTTTGTGTTTGGGTACTTTATTTGCATAAAGCGGGTTGCTTTTATGTGAAGCTCTTCATTGAAGTGAATTGCACATTGGTACCTAGTAAAGGTCTACATGGCATCCAAAAAATCTGTGCAGTTAAATTAATGTTGAAATTTTTCAAGACATTGTATTTGGTGTATTGCTCCTTCACCCTTTGTTTCTGGATGATACTGTAATGCATATACAATTTAATTGTTGTACTGATGATTACTGCCAGGTGCTGAAAAAAAAGTAATTAAATACTAGACTAGTTAATGTAACTTAGGATAAAGCTGTTGACATGGGTCATTGTGTTATTTATTGTGCATGTTTTATATATATGGGTTCAAGTGATTGGTTAAGGCATGCATTTAATTTATTTAACAACTTCCTGCTGTAGCTGTGATTTTAAACATGGGTGGCTTTCAGAGTGACAGCTTTGAAGGCAGAGAAAGCCTGTTTATCTTTGAACTTCAGAATGAGAAGGTAAAGGTGTGCACAGGCAGAGGTGCTGGTGGTGCCACTGATTGATGTGTGCTTGGTAAAAATGGCTGTCAAGGAATTTTTCATTGACAGGGATCACTTTCAAACACTGTGGAACTTTTTTTCTGGATGCAAAGGTAGAGCTGCTCCATATTCGCCTTCCTGGGGATGCGGCAGATGTTGACAGTGCGCTTTACATATATGTAAGCAAGTAGATTAATGAAACATCAGTAAAAAGTTCAGTCATACAATCCTTTTTTACTTGCTTTACCATTATGAGGTTAGGTTGGCTGTCACATGTTATTAATCTGAGCCTTCAAACTGTACCAGTTCGATGCCTCTGCATTTCTCTTTTGTAGCTTAGTTTAATGAAATTGTTATTGCTTCCTTCACATACTAAAGAATCTGTGTAATAAAACACGAGAAAGAAAACTTTACACAATTCCACAGCTACATGAATATAATGAAATGGGTTTGAATCTAATGTTTTCAGATATTTGCTTTGCTAAAACAAATTCTTTCCATGCATGTGAAGGACTTGTACATTTTAGGCAAATTTTACATATTTTGGGAAAAATGATCATTTAGTATGCTATAATTTTGGAAGAATGCTGCAGTGAAGTGGTAGATTGCCACAAACTGCTTGTACAGTATGTTGCATGTATAGGTGAGAAAATTTTAGGAAAGCTTCTGATCAAAGGCAGAAAACAGATCTTCAGGATCAAAATTTCAGCAGTATAGGACAATGAAGATTTACTTTTTTTTTCCTTCCCCACTCTGAGACCCCCATTTGAATGAAGATAGATCCATGATTTGATACTCAATACATAATCAGAGGACCTTGCCCTAGATAGAAGTCTCTTTGTAGTTATTTAGAATTGGCCTGCAGCCCCTGAAGACACAGTGTAAATTTATGTAAAATGCATTTAGAGATTTGATTTGGGTGCATTAAAAAAAAAAAAAGAAAAAGAATTTTTTCCCATTACAGTTAAAGACTTGTTGAGAATAGCTGTCTTTCTGAAGAGCTTTTTGCAGATGCTCTTGTCTCACTTTTTTAATTATCTAGTGCAGTATTTATGTACAGATTCCTTTTTCTTTTCTGTGATAACTTTATGTAGGATGCTGCTGGATGCTATTGTTCATATGGAATTACCTGACTTGACTTGGTCATACTAATGCGTTTGGGGTGAGCTTTGTCCGTCTGATTGAGACATAAAAAATCTGTAAATTTTGTTTTATTCTGTGTGGGTAATTTGCTTTTTAAAAAAGGAAGAGGTGGAGTCTGGTGTTGCGTAGTGATGGTTGGCGTGGAAATATTTTTATTCCTTTAGAAAAGCATTTGCTGGGCAGGAGACCAGAAGCAACAGTTTACCTACTATTAATCTCTCTGTGGAGTATTTTATCTTCTCTGTTTGGAGAGATTTGCTAATAGAGTGGTTTGCCTGAGTAACTAACATCTTCTGAGGGAAAAATAAAGAGATTTATTGATCTATAGCAGGTTGTTGATATTTTTCACTTTCTCTCTGTATGAATTTATTATATTTTGTAATGTATTATTGCTTATACCTTAGAGCATAATTATTACGAATAAATGTTTCTAACGAACTTGAAGTTGTCTGTGCCCATTTTTTGGCTGAATGATATTATACTATTTAGCAGACATCCTCACATTTTCCTTTTGAATTCTAAATGAACATTGCAGCAGAGTCAGTTTAAAGATTATTTTTCTTGCAAGAGGGTATGGATATTGTGTTCTTAAAGCAATACAGGCAATATGGAAATGCGAAAGATGAGGAGAATCCAAGTGTAGCCCTTGCATCATTGAGAGATACACTGTGTCAGAAAATTCTGCAGGCAACTCATCTGCAAGATGGGGGGTTCTTTCAGGTACTCATTTAAATACTTGGGCCTTTGTTTCTTCATTTTCTGTACCGTAGTGAATGCGAATACTGCCTGCTGCCTTGAAGCATAACTCATATCACACCATTGGCCAGCTGTGCTGATCCTTGCATACCCGTTTAGGGAAGGTGAGGAGGTTGTGCACATGTGGGTCTGCTTGACCCTTGTCTTGGCTGCTCCCAGGAGTGAATGGTAGAAGATTGGAAAGATTTGGGCTTGGAAGGGCACTTCAAATTCAGATGTTCTATCAGGCACCGGTGAAAGAACTTTGGGACTAATTCACCCTGGAAGAAGTGATGTCTCTGTGTATTTCTGCCCTGCCTCACTGACTTTTGCAGGTTTGGCTAATTCTGTGTGTGAAGATGATTTTAAATGTCTTCATATATGTAAGTTACTAATTCAATAATTCTCTAAAATATTTGCATTCTTGTACTGCATTGAAGATTTTTAGTAATTGCTGGGTTTTAATTTCATTCTTTAGTTTTACTTTGTAACTGATTATGTTTAGTTACTTGAAGAAAATCGGTTAAGACTTTCAGTAGGTTCCTACTAGTTCTGAATCTTAGTGTTATAATCTTTTTGACGGTAGGAGTTCCTTGCTGTGCAGCCCCATAGTTTTGTTTTTAGGTAACTGTAAGGTAACTTATTAAGTAATAAGATGAGTTTGTGTTACAAGTAATGTGTTTAATTGTTTTGATGATGAATGATGTATATCTCCTGCTGTACGTGATTTCAGTAGAAACTTTTGAGCCACCATCATTAAATATTTCTGTGGTGATATTGCAGGTTCTTGACTTGCTCTTTCTTATTCCTGAGTTTGCCCCATAGGTTTCCTATGTGCAAATAGTCTCTCTGAATTTGCCTGTGCTAGTGGAAATGGAGGTAATAATCTTCCCTCAGATCACACCTGATATTTAGCAATATTTTAAGATGTAGAGAGAACAGATTTTTTGTTGTCTGCATATACTTGTAAGTTCCTGTGCTTGTAAATTACTCAGAGTTGCTCCAGTGAATTACTGCGCTGTATAATACTGCTTCTCAGTGGTTCAGGAAGTTTTTTTATGTACATGCCTCACTTAAAGAATACTATAACATTAATCAGATTTATTTGAAAGGTATTATTAGTTTTTGTATACTCTGTACTGAATAGTAGCGTATCCTTGGTAATGATTACTCATAAATCCTGCAATTATTCAAAGAATAGCCTCATGATTAGAGTAGCACTGACTGTGTTATCCTGTGTTATTACAACAGTATAGAAGAATTTTCATAATAACAAGGGATTTAATTGGTGTGGAGACTTATTTGCAGAATACTAAGCACATTGGTAAGCAAGGCATTTGAATTGTGTATTACAGGCACCCAGAGTATTATCAGCTAATTAGGTACTGGAAGGGCATATGTGGTGTTAGTGAAGGCTGTTCAACTAGTGAACACAGTTGTTTTTCAGTAGTAAAATGGCTGGAGCAATGATTGTAAGTTTTATGTGACTTTAAGTATGTTTTATTACCTTCTGTGAACAGTTTCTAAAACATATTTTTAAGCAGTTTTCAGGGAACAGAGAATGATTAAGTTTTGCAATGAAGGTACCGATCTATATCTAGAAAATTGTGCAGTAAAGTTTACATCAGTAAATATGGTATAAATATTTAATCTGTTTCCAGGAAAAGCTTTTCTTCTTTTTTTTTCTTAACCAGCAGATGTATTTTCTCAGGTGGTGGGAAAGTATCAGTGTAGGTTGATTGGGCTGGGTGAAGGAGGAGAGGCATTAATGGGAGCCTGATCCCCTGGGGAGGTCTTCATTATTAATCTGCCAGTTTTAAATTCCTTCTGTAATGTACTAATCAAATGCTTGTGACAGTTTAGCTTTATTGTTACCCTTAAACTTGTACAGAAGGTTTTCCTCTGAAATCTGGCTTGTTTGTTTCTCATGCAGCTGTTAATTATGCCTAGTGATATATTTTGTAAGTTTTTCCTTCCTTCCAGGCCAGTGTTTTCTGCAGACTTCTTTTGCTTCAATTCTGTGATATTTTATTGTCTGTCTTCTCTGCTCCTCACTTTCTGTTGAAATTCTTGGCATAAATAGTAGCCCACACAAGTATTTTATCTTCTGTTCAAACCTTTTATTGTTTATGATCAGTCAGCTGTCAACCCCCTGTGTTTGGTGGTATGCTACAGAAGTTATCCTTGCCAAAGGCAGAGTTTATTTTTCTATGGAGTAAAACATTTTACTATATAAGAGTGATGTTGAAAGTAGATAAAAATACAGTATTAATGCTTTGTGGAGGAGGAAAACTGTTGCTAAGCAGGACAGGGTGGATTATCATTTCGTGAATAAATTCCTTTGTCTTTGCAGGTGTTTGTGCAAAGCACAAAGGTGGCTCTTCTTGCCCAGGGGAGCGCAAGGCAGCGCAAGTCATCCTTACACTTTCAGGGGTGCGGAAAAGACACTCAGTGTGTGTACTGCCTGGAGTGATGTGTATCTCTCTCCTTCCTGCTCAGGGCTTTACTCAATGGAGCCAGCTAACTTAAATGAGGGCCAGTTGAGGAGCTGGCTTCACCAAAGCTATGCTGTGTTCTAAGGATGTGGTTGTTAACAAGGTAAAAGGCATCGACTGGGGAGGAGTCAAGGTAAGGGAGAGGGGAGAGCACATCCTTCTTGTTTGCTTCATAAACCAATTGTAGCTGGGCCTTATACAGGCCAGTCCTGGGAGAAGTACCCAGGAGTGGTGGTACTGCATCAGGGCTGATAGTTGGGGTTGAAATTCTGCAGTGGTTTGTTTTTTCCAAAAAGAGCTTCTTCTGAGGGGGCTTGTGCAGTAGTAGTGCTTCCATACCTGTGGTGGTGCTTAGGCCTTGTCATCTCATTAAAATGCTGAAGCTTACACTGTGCACTTACTCTAAATTGTAAATACATTAAGGTAACAGGCCAATTTTGTCCTTCAGTGCGTTTATCATATCTGTAAAACAAAATGAAAAATCTCAAAATGGCAGAGCTCTTCCTTGTGCTGACGGTGGGTTAATTACTCGCTTGTTTGAAAGCAGCATCAGGAACCTAGTAATTCCCCCTTCCCCACCCGGAAAAGGCTTTTTCACCTATTAGACCAAGTTGTAATGCATAAAGTGTTTATGGGGAGGTAGATTTCACAAGTACAGCTGAAGGTAAATGGTGGACAAAGTGTTACGCTGTGAAATCGTACTTGCTGGCACACCTGGCAGAGAAAGGATCTCGCTGATTTAATGGTTTTATGCTCTTCCAGCAGTTGGTGTGCCAGCCTTTCAGGCATTGTAATACAATTTACTTATCTAGTATCAGTAATTAATGTGTGAGCGCAGTATCATTTTAAAGATAGACAATGATGAACAGCAATAAGGAATTTTACTTCTGTTATACGTTGTACTCTTCAGACCGATTATTGTTAAACCCAGATGGTTTATGACTTTTTGATAATAGCGCAGGGTGTTTTATTCTTGGTATTAATTAGAATTATATTTTATAAAGCAGAAATTCATTCTGTCCTTCATTAAATAAGTTAAAAGTAGCACTGTTTGGCTGTTCATGATTCTAACAGTCCTTTCTTTTTAAAGAGTCGTGAGGAGGGAAATTCAAATTTATGTTCTGTATGCTGCTAATCTGGTACAGGCAGAATTAGAGGGGAGAAACATTGCATGCTCACAGCTCAGCATATAGCTAGAAAATAAGTCCAAGACCAGTGTACTTTTACTGATTTGGTTGAAGAAGCAATTAACTGGTAGTACAAGAGGGTTTTTAACGGAAATTTATTTGCTTACTAACTGTTTCCTTACCTGAATAAGAGTTCAGTCATATTAGTGGGAAACAAAATTTGTGTACTTTTAACATCAGATGGTACAGAAATAGTAATTAGAAATCATTTGCCTACAGTTTAGAAGACAGAAATTCAGATTAAGCGCAACTGAAACGTTACTTTAATACTGTTGAATTCATGGGGAAAATCTGCTGCTGTAAAATTAATCTTACTCCCCATTTGCAGTTATACGCAGGGTAAAATAATGTCAGTAAAATTCTAGTGTAAAAGTCATCAGTATACTTTTTTCTCCTTTGTACCTGAAGCAAGCATGCTTCACAAAATGTCCTTCTCCTCCTCCTGTCATGTTGCATGCTTTTTGACAATCCTGATCAACAAAACACTCCAGATTTAGCTTTCCAAAGCTAAGGAAGTAAGATCCCAGTAGTCAAAAGCCTGCTTAGAACAAAATTTCACAAACAAGGGAATGTGTCTCTCCCAGTTGGTCTATAGGCTTTAGCAGCAAAGACAGAGCAGCCGTGGTCTTGGAGCTGTTTCTTGAAAGAAATGCAAAAAAAGCTCAAATTGTGCATGGTCATTTTGCTCTCCTGCCAGGATTCTAGTCTGGGCATTCAAATTGTTTGGATTGGAACTCAGTTTGGCTTTTCCCTTTGTCCCTTTCCCTCTGATTTCCATAAATCATAGCTGAAAGAATCACTTTGGAAAGTTGTCTCTTCCGTAGATGCTCTTATATGTTGTACTTAATATTCTTTGCAGTGTTAAAGAAGTAGCTTTGGGGTTTTGTTTTGTCTGGGTGGGAGTCGTTGAGAGAGAGCACTTGTTTGAAAGCACTTGCATTCTCATTTAATACAGAATAAATTTCTGATTCATAGCAAAATGTTTCTGACCGCCAAAACCAGCACAAATTAGTTCAGCCTCTGAACTAAAAATCTGTTAGTGCCTTCTTCATTTTGCAACACCAAAATAGGGACCGTGAGCTTGCAGATTTCAACACCATCTTTCCCAAAACTCTGTTGGTAACTCTGTTAGAGGAACCTTAACAGAGTCTGGCCAGAATTTATAGTTACCTTTGCTAGCAGAAGTCCCATGGTCACATGGTGCCTGATAAAGCGCATCAAATTGAATTTGTATTTCCTGCTTCCAGCAAGATCAGAAGTTGCCTAATGTACAGTTAAACTTTTGTATTTAACATGCTTATTTCTTCTCCTTTTTTCAGGGCTGGGACATCAGGCTGGTTGGTCTCTTTTCCCAGTTTCCAGTTATTGAGAAATAAACTGTTTCCATTTAGGCCGGATTCACTGAAGTAGGCAGGTTTTTCACATCTGTTTAAACTCCCCACTTCCGGTCCCAGTTTGGCAGATAGATGCTTGTGTGCATCTGGGCTGGGCCTTCTGCAGTCATTACAAGAATTGCTGATTTGCTGAGAAAAATAGCATCTACTGTGCTGTTAGAAGCTTCATCATGTGATAAACACAGGCGTGATTCGTGTCCAAGTAGAAATGCATCTAACTACAGCGGTATGTCATCTTTCTAACACCTAATTTATATTCACTTACAAGCCTGTTTTGGGGTGGTTTGTGTAGGCTGAAGTTTTGCCACAAAGGTTTAAAAGTTAAGAGGTCCAATATTGTGATAGCTTTGAGACAGATGTGGTTAGAGTTGGAGTGTCACTGCTCACTTAGCTGCTAGGCAAATAAGTCTTGATGTAGTCTGTCAAAGGGCTGGCCAAGGTGCATGCAAGACATTTCTGGTACCATAGGAAGAACGTATTGATTGTGTGATTCATCTCTTACTTTAGCATATGTGTGAAACAATTCCTGAGAGAGCAGCAGTGTGTCTAAAAGGTTTATATACATGATCAACGTACCAAGAACTGTTCAGTTACTGTGGGTTAGCAGAAACACAGTGACAGGTGATGTTCAGACAAAACTTACTTGACTTGGTTTAACCTGATGTGAAAGAGGGCTTTGCAAATGCAGGTTACTTCCTTACCTTGCATTTTATGAGCTAAGACCAAGTGATAAGAGAGTTACTGTGGCTCAATTGATGTAGGCAATATATTAATCTGTCTGAGGTCTAACTATGCTGTGTAAATATCATTAGTATTTGCACTATAGTATACATACTTGCATACTAACGTATGACTTCTGAAGGTCAGATTTGTGACAGATTATTATGCCTATGAACAAAGATACTAGTACAAGTAAAAGGTAAGCAACACAAGCAATTTTAACAGTGCTGACTTTTTGCAAACTAAATGATATTTGTGTGCATGGAAGTTCCATTACAATAGATACTGTGCACAGGCAATAATCCTGGACTGAGATGTGCTAGCTTGCTAATGTCAAGGCTTTCTGTTGATGACATCTGTCATCCTGTTAAATAGGAGACCTTTATTATCTATCTGGTTTGGTGATTTAAATCCATGAAGGACTTGCTGTCTGAAAAAAACTGTGCTACATAATGCTTTCAAATAACCTACCAAATGGATGCATTTGTTTTTATGTTTAAAAATGCACTGCTGTGATAAAGCAGTGCAGTTATTCATCTGTGTGTTACATTTATTATGGAATTCCTTTAAAGGGAAACAAATTATTTCATTGTTCTCATCTACTAAAAAATACCAATTAGCATGCCAGACTAATTAATCTTATAAAAACTAACAATCAAATACAGCACATTTCCTCACATAGGAACACACAGTGCTTCTAAAGGTTGCCATTTAGCTGTGTACCTCCTTTTATTACACTTTCCCAAACAAAAAGAAAAAGAGGGGGGAAAGGAGGGGTTGTTATGAGAACTCAGTTCTTTCTAATGCTTAATAAACTTAACCTTTATTATGGTATTGAACTTGATCCTGCATGAAAGAGGAGTGCATGCTGCTTTAGAGGTATTTGTGCTGACTGTTAGTTAATCATTTTTATTTGCTTTATAGATACCACATAGAATATTTATTACAATTCTTCAGAGCTTAGTAAATATGAGAAGATACTAAAGCAGCAGAGTAGGAAGGATCACTTCTATGCAAGGAGGAAGGAAGTTGATACAAGTGACTGCAGAGAATTTGTGTTGATTCCAAAAAGATTTTTCATGAGCAGTCGTCTTCATGTCTGATTCTGGACATACTTAAATTCTTAAGGTGCAGATAGACTTAGGTATTTTATCCAGGGTTCTACACTGTAATAAATAGTTAACATTTTACATGACTGAAAAGACATACTGATTTTTTTCTGCTTTTATGCTCATATTAGGAAGTCTGTGGAAAAAGTAATTCTGAAAAGAAAGGAAAAAGCATATAAAATATAGTACCTTACAGAGGGGTATTCTCAAAGCCCGTCAAATCAAAGCTGTCAAATCTTGTCTCTGATCAGGCATCTTTTATTGCTGTGTTGTAAGGAGTTAAGTATCTTTTCTCCAGTAGACTGTAGTTCTTCATCATATGTGGTATGCTAAGTTGCTTTAGGGGGTAACCAGAGAGTGAATTTCTTTTACTACTGATCTCAAATTAGTGCCCAGAAACTCATAGGCTCCATAAGCATTTCTAATGATCCATTAAAATAATGCTAACCATGATACATAGTAGGATGCTATGTTTTACATCATGATCCTCATCTGTATTGAAATTAAGTTCCTGTTTCCTTAATTGAATATTAAATTTATTCTATTCCTTGGTGACTACGTCCATAGTGAGTATAAATCTCACTTTTATTTGCAGCAGGTGCTAATCTTGCTCTAAATACACATCCTTCTATACTCTTTTCCCAAGAAATGCAACTTACTTTGCCACGTTGTGCTGACTGTGCAATAAATGGGCTCTGCCTCTAGATTGAGCTGAAATGTGTTGAAAACCTAAGCTCTTGCTGGCAGGTTAGCTGTGGGATGGTGCAGTTGGTGCCACAATTAGGAATTAGGGCTCTTCAGATAGCTTCTCAAACACTGTTGGACCATCACTTGGAATTAAGAGGAACATAAAAGGTATAAACTAATTTTTCCTCATCTCTTGTTTGTCTGTTTTCCCATGAGAAGACAAAGCCAAGCTTGCTGAAAAAGTGGAGAAAAGGACTGGAGACAGTAACTGTGTTTACCAGGCAGTGATGGAAATGGGGAATGAGAACGATAAAAAGTCCCTGACAATTTGTTGCTTTCTCTGTTCTGTCTCTGGCTTCACACTTATCTTTATCTTTTCTCAACTTGTTTTTCTTTTCTGTAATGCTGATATATGTAGTGAGCAACATCTCAGATCAGGAAAGTTTGCTCATTACTTGAGGAATCCCAGCGTACCTATTTTTAGTTTCTTTGGTCTGAAAGGTGAGGGCAGGGCTGGTGCAGGCAGTGAGGAAGACCAGACAAATGAAGTTTTCCTGTCAGCCAGATGCAGCAAAATCAGTCACCACAACAAGTGGTTAAAAAAAATCCTACCAGCATTTGCTCTTTGAAGATACCCTACCTCAGTATTTGTTTTAGGGATGTCAATCATTTGTAATATTTGACTTGCTTGTCAGTCAGCACCAGCCTTTCCAGATGTAGGAAGAAGGACCAGAAATGCTCCTTTGTGGTAAAGCCTCTTTTGTCACTGTCAGTTTTGGTATAGAAAACATCCATCAGCGTCGCTAGTGGGAGGAAGTTGTGCTGTCTCTGTCAAAATCCAGTGCTCCTGGTTAGTAGATTTTTGTTGTTTTCTTCCTATACTCCCCTAGGAAACCCACAGGATCACTTGTCTAACACTGTGTTGGCTTCCAGGGACATAATGTGTAGCTTCCTTTGAAAGCTGTAAAGCCTGATGTTTGCTTTCCATGAACAGTGAGCGTCTTCAGAAGTCAGAAAGCTGCTTTCTGACCGAGTTTACTTTCCTGAGAAATATAACTACAAAACTTTTTGCTACCTTGCGTGCCTTTATAGATCCAGTGAAATGTGCTGGCTGGCAATTGTGGCTTTAATTTTTGTGTGGGCAGCTGTTTCGTTTTATATAAGTATTGCTCCTTTTGAGAAATTGCTAGAAGACATAAAAGTTTAAGTTCTCTGCTGGAACGTAATTCTGGCATTCATAAAAAGCTTGTATCAACCAGCCCCTGTCAGCATGTGATATGTGTCACATGCTCAAACATGTCTTGCTGCTCCTCTAAGAAATCTAACTCTTCTGCTGGCATCAGTTGACAGAAAGGAGTCAATTACTAGCAAAATTAAAAAAAAAAAATAAATAAAAAACCAAAACAACAACCAAACAAACCAACCCCCCCCCCAAAAAAAAAAAAAAACAACCAAAAAAACCCCAAAAAAAAAAAAAACCAAAAAAAACAAAAAAAAAAAAAAAAAAAAAAAAAAAAAAACCCAAATGCAAAAACAAAACCCAAACCCAAAAAAAACACCGCAAAGATTATGTTGGAAAACCAAATGCAAAGCCTCCACCAGTCAAAGCTTTTCCTAGAAACCAGGAAGAATAAATTGTAATGGCTATGTACTCAATGAGGTCAGCTGTCAAATCCCCAACAAGTGATTAAACAGTCTGGCAAGAGGAATAAAAGAAAACATGGTAATATCTCAGTTTGGGGTATTTGAATGTGAACATGACTATCAGCCCTGAAGAGTGCACTGTGGCTTTGAAGGAAGGACTGCTTGAGGTAGCTACCAGCTCTTCTCTACAGATAACTTCCTTTCTTGTAGTTTGGAGCCCATTGGATGGGCTTAAATACACGTGTTGCTCTGTGGCCCATCCAGCCCTTCCCACGTGTTAGGAGGTCACTTTTCCACAAACACAACCTGGGCTGCTGACCTGCAGGGTAGATCTTAATTCTGAGTAGGCAAATCTGCTATGAGCTGCTCCAGTTTGTGTGGAGTTGCTTGTTGCACATCCTGGTAAGTGTTCATGCTTTCATGTCTGTTAGCTTTGGTTCTGGCTTGCTGAGGCTGTCACCCTGTACCTCTGCCCACTGCTATCCTGCTGTGCAGTCCCTGCAGGCATTCCACCTTCTTAAGGACCTGAAACATGCTTCTCAAGCCTCCTCAGCTCCTTTGTCACAATGGAATAACTTACTGAATATTTCTTTTGCTTATTTAAAAATAAAAATACAAACAACAAACTTAAAACAAGGCAATTTCCTCATTTTCCAGCCAAGCCAACAGGAGTCCTTTATAGAGTCCCATTTTTCCCCATGTCTTTATGTGCTGAAAAGACAGATTGTAAGGACATAGCCACAATAGTCTTTGCTCACTCTGTTTCCCACACAACACTACAGTAGTACTGCCCTCCTTCTTAGGCTGTTTTAGTCATTTTCCAGATAATTTACGAAGTGTAAATGCAGTAAACCCAATTGGGCCTGAATTGGCTGTATAAATTTATGTCCTCCAGTGTCCTCAAGGAGGGACTACTGTCTTCTGCACAGGTCAGACCACAAGGTTTATACAAACTGTGTTTCCACTGTGGTAGCAAAAGTATGGGACTTCTTGTGGACATGTTGAATGTAAAACAATGTTAAAAGCAGTTTAAAAGGCATATTGTTTTTGAGGTTGCCTTCATTAATTAAAAATGTGATGTTATTGAATGTGTGAAAGTTAAACTGGTAATTGTGATGCTTAAAATGTCTATTGTGGTGCCTGTTAGGTATGTGGATATTCAGTTAAGTGGCTGTATGGTAGATATTTAAGGGATAATGTTAAACTAGCCTTAATTGCCATGTTAAGGCTTTATATTATAGGCCTTTTTTTTTTTTTTTTTTTCTCCCCCCTCTGGAAAAGGGATATATTCATCAGAGGAAAAACTCTGTAAAACATGGAGAATTTTTTGTGTCTTTGTAATAAGGAGAAGTGAAGCTGTTTGCATGCAGGATATCGTTTTTCATCTGCTGCAAGTATTTTATGCAACTCTGGCTGTAAGAGATCAACAGTACTTTCCCATGGCTTACTACTTACATGCATAATCAGCCAACAGTCTCTTTTGCAGTGGGTTTGATTTCTTTCAATTAAGTACTGGAATGGTATTACAGCTTGCAGATATTTCAGAGTCAGCTTTAATATAAATTTTTATACCATGCTAGAATGGAGCCGCAGTCTGAAAGAATTTTCATCATAAATGGTTCTAAATGAAAGTACTTGCAGATTATTTCCATCACATTTGTGGAGGAAATAATCTATTTCTCCTAAATAATGTTTAAGTCTATTACCTTATGAGAAAACAGTCATTTCAAGTTTTAGCACCCGAGTGGTGCTGAACTTTAGTGATGGTAATATGCAGTCAAAAGTGCAGAAGAAGAAAATTGCTGCCTTCTCAGGAGAAACCTCTCCAAACAAACCCTAGAGTCCCAACAGTAGGTCCTGAATAGGCAGAATCTAACTTATTGAAACCTGAAAATGCAGCATCTTGGCTTACTTAACTTTTGGAAGCATATGTAAATCATATATATGTATATATATCTGTGTATGTATATATGTATGTACATGTATATATTTCTGATATGTATTTATAAAGTTCTTACATGTGTAATATCCATTCTTACAAAGTTGACTGTAGTGTTTTTGTGCTTTTGAAATCATAACTCAAGTCACTGCCTTGGAGGAATTGAAAATCTGGGAATTTCCCTTCTCTGCGTGCTGCCCCTGCAGAGGGACATGGCCCAGTTTGGAACTGGTTTCCTATGCATCCCTTTGCAGATGTGATGTGTTTTGCTTTCAGAGCTTGGACAATGCATGGAGGAAAGAAGGGCTGGGCAGATACCAGGTGCTCAGAGGAAGCTAATTGAATCATGATTTTTATAATAACAGGAAAAATGACCAATGCAGCTCAAATTATAAATTTTATTATCTAAGTTCATGTGGGCATGTTGGGGTGAGAGAAATATTTTTGTGTGTGCTTAACTATTTATTGCTATGGCCTTAAGTAAGGTTTTTGGCCTTAGGATCTCAGATTCAAATTGAGCCACACACCACTGAATTTTGAGATTGGACTATTTGCTGGAGTTAGGTCAATGAGAGTAAAAATCTGTTTACATTTATCATTTTTTTTAAATGATGTTTGATATTTAACAATTGGAGAAAAAAAATCTCTTGTTTCTTAGGGGGGGTTGGTTGGTTTGTTTTCCTTTTGTGGAAATGCAGTACTTCTTAAAAAGCATTTCAGCATTAGGAATATTCTAGTTGCCATGCTCTTTCTTTTAACACCTACCATTAGCTTCTGCAAAAAGCTAATGTTTCTGCAGAAACATTTCATGCATGTTCTGGAAATTTGCCTTTGAACTTGCTGTGCTAATAGCCCTATAAAGGATTTGGTGTGGTGCAGAGCTGCTTGACAGTTTCAGCTGCTGATCCTTACCTGCAACATGAGCAAAACACATTAATTAAGGCTTCTCTTCAGAGGGGTTGTTGCTGGTACAAGAATTGAATGCATCTTAAATCATGCTAATCTTAAATTATGCTGTTAAATGTCCTTATGGTATGTTGTGGTATTCACTGTGAGGGTGGTGAGTGAGGCAGCAGAACAAGCTGCTCAGAAAAGCTGTGGCTGCCCCAAACCTGGGAGTGTTCAAGGCCAGGTTGGACAGGGCTTTGAGCAACCTGGTTTTGTGGAATGTGCCCCTGCCCATGGCAAGGGGGTTGGAACTAGGTGATCTTTCAGGAACCTTCCAACACAAATGATTCTGTGATTATATGATACCTAAAACAAGTCATGGTTTCAGTGGGAGGCATTGAGCCGTAGTGCAGTGGTAACAAAGAGAAATGCTTTTTTCCCATACTTACTCTTGAGCTTGGACTGCCTTAAATTTGGTCCATTAAGTCTCTTTCTCCTGAAAAGATTAGTAAGAAGTATGATTCATAGGGTCAAAATTAGGAATTTTAGTGTGCATTGAAAAAAATTAGTTTTCCCCATAAACTGAAACACCTACATTTTCACGCAGGAAAAAAGAAACATGTACAATTGTCTGCCGACATGTAAAATTACCTGTCATAGTAATATATACATGTATTTTGTTGAGATATAGAAGGTGCGCATGAAATCTACTGAGAAATGTGATATTTTGGATGCTCAGTTTTTAGTCCCTCTCTAGAGATGGATATGTACCAGTTCCAGGTTTGTAATACAATATATATTTGGTAATATAAAAATATGAATGCTAAACTATCAAAACTCTCTTTTCAAAAAATGTGATACTTTTGTTCTTTGCCCAAGCTCATGGGAATTGTTGAACTTCCATTAATGACCTCTGTATTTTGCAGTGTTTTAAAATTAGATTTTAAGTGAGTAAAGATGCTTATTTGAATTCCCCTAAGCCAAAGTAACCTTTGCTTTCTGAGTACTTGTTAGAGTGGTATTACCTACTTGACTTCCGTACTGAAAAAAAAAGCATGAAAAGCAACAACAACAAAAAAGCCTCTACTGACTTGAACATGCCCGGGCTTATTCAAAGCTAAAGGACTTCAGGATTTTTTTTTTTTTTTTTTCTCTTTACAGCTTAACTGTTTTTTTTAAGATAAGATGTGAACAACTTTGTAGTACTATTGTACATCTAAACTTATATGAGAAGATGTCTTCTCAGTTCATTCCAGATCAACACAAAAGAGTATTATTTTAATAGCAAAATGGCAGATGGAAAATAAATGCTGATTTTTTTTTTTGTTTGTTTGTTTTTTGTTTTATCTGAACTCATTTTGTCTAACTCATGTTTATGAGTTACTTGGAACATTTTTCGGAAGAAGATAAGGTTGAGAGGAAGCTGTTGATGTGTTGGTATGTTTATAAGCAGTTCTGTTCTTCAGTGTCAGCAGCGAAAGCAGAGCAGAGTGTTAATCCATGTTTATACATTTTGACTTTAGAAGCCAATATTGTTCATGGAACATATTTGTAGAATTTTTCTGAATAAAGCGTTGCAAAAAGATTTGAGACGTTAAATAATCCAAGACCTTTAAGGAGTCTGTGTGAACACTGGGTGTTATGTGTTTGAGTGTGTTATTTCCTCATGAAATCTCAGACCCTTAAATTTCTTCTTGGGCTAGTGTCCTGGGTTCAGCAGTAGCAGTCATTTTTCTCCTTCTTAGTAGCTGGTGCAGCGCTGTGTTTCTAACTTTCAGT
>WYDI02006711.1:0-28956 GCA_009867235.2 Psittacus erithacus
AATCAAAAACACAGCACTGCACCAGCTACTAAGAAGGAGAAAAATGACTGCTACTGCTGAACCCAGGACAGTATACAATGAACAAAAATGAGCTGCACATTGGAATAAGGTAAATATTTGCTACCCTTTGTGCTTTGAGATCTCTGGGGTGTTCTTTCTGAGCATATAGAGAGGTTGAAAAATAAATGTAAAGCACCTTAAGACATTATTGTGAATATAGACCTTATTTCTTTATATACCTCTATAGATGTTAGGCAAAATGCACCAATGCAACTGTCTTTGAGCCCAGCCTGGATCTTCCACTAGTGCAGTTTCACTGGCTGCAGTACAAGTATTGCTGATTTACTTGGTGATGAAGTAACAGGCCACAGATGACTCTGTTTCACCGAGGTAGCAGATACCATGTGAATATGTCGTGTGATCGCCCATCAGGGGTTAATTTTGTTCTCAAAGCACATTTGAGAGTGTGTTCAGGCAGCACACAGAATGAAGGCTGAGAACCAAAGCAAGCAGGCTATCTCTTCCCACAGCGCTTGCAGCAAAATTTAGGAGCTGAACGATACAATATGTGCATAAAAGCTTGATAATGTTTTTAAAACATATCGCTTGAAATATGTTAACGCATATGTTGCTTCATTTAGAACTCTTTCATAATACATCATTTGGCCCATCAGCTTTACACCCAGCTCATTATGGCTCATATGCAAAGATAATCCTTTCCCAGATTTTCTCCTGGTCTTTCCCCAACACCAGCGTGACCTTTCCTTCCCACCAAACTCTTGTAAAGTCCCTTCTCTCTCTTGGTGTCTCCAGCTCTTTCAGAGCCATTTCCAGTTGGGTGGCAGTTTATCCCACCAGCATTTGCAAAGGTGGCAGCCAGCTGCAGTCTGCCTGAAGCAGGATTCAGCTCCCTCTCATTTCAAAAGTTTAAAGGGCTCCCATGGTTCACACTTTGCCTTATTGTCTGTCTGTGAATAACTGGGTTTTTTAAGCATCAGATTAGGGTTTGGTTTGTTTGTTTGTTTGGGGTTCTTTTAATTATTTGTATCAAGATTAGATAAACAGGATAACACAGGAACTCCATTGGTACAGGAACTGTAAGTCAAATAGGCAAGGCAACGTTCCATGCTACTTTTACAAAGAGGTAAAGAGGGTAAACGCACGTGCACCAGTCTCATTTCCCAGTCTCATTCCTTAGTGGCAGTAAGATAATAATCCAATAGGTAGAACGGCATTTTCATTGGAATACTGAAGGAGAAACAGATAAATCATTGCTCAGAAGTTCCTTGGATAAGGCAAGGTAACTCTTTTTGTACTGTATTTTCAGTTAAATAAAATATGACCTTTGCACAGCGCTGTAAATTGGCCTTGAGCGCACCTCTAGGTGGAATTACCTTCACTCCCCAAGTATCACATGCTGCAGGCTTTCACTGAGCCCTTACATGCATACATATTGCAACGCTGATTTTGTAAAGTCTCTAGTTACTCAGATGTATGGCTTAATCAAATCAGGCCCTTTCCTGATTTGTGAATCTTATATAACTTTGCTCTCAATAGCTCCCTTTCAAGGTCAAACACAATCTCTGTGCTTCTAGGAATGTTCTGGTAGCAGGAATTCTTGATGCTTTTAGAGTTCATGATTTTCATTAGAAATGTGTTTGTCTCGGCAGATAGAGGGGGGACAGATGATACTGAAATACTGAACAATTCCTGTAGGGTGCAGCCTTCTTGGTCTGTCTCTCTATGTGAAGTAGGGTAGAAACTTCTGTTTCAATTATCACTATTAGATGACTTCCCTGTGCACAAGGGTCATGAAACCCGAGTCATGAGATTTTGAAATAGCAGATGTTGATTGTGGTGAGAGCAACTAAGATGCTCACTTACTCTCTTGAATATCTGAGAGTGCCCATCGATGGGACAGAAATGTGAGAATCCAGGGAAGAAAGAACAAAACTTACTGTGCTTTTCAACCATACTCTAGCACTGAGAAATTGAAAATTGGGCTGAAACAGGAAGGAGCTTTCACATGAAATCTTTTTTTGAGATTAGCAGTCTGTTTTCAGGGTTTGCCTTTCATTTTGCTTCCAAATCCACAACATTGATGGATTGGGTTTTTTGAATTTATTTACAACATTTCCCCACTTTCCTTTCTTGCTCCCCACCTTTGCTTGCTGCATATACTCACAGCGAGCAGCCAGGAAATACAAATACATATTTTAGCGTGAACTATAGCTCCTTTTCTAATGCCCGGTTCACGAAAAAACCTTTCAATTTTTAGAAGGAAAAGTTTCACTCTTAAATAGTTCAAAAATCTGCCTAACAGTACTTTCTGTGTGCTGTTTAAAATACAGAAAATACCACAGTTCTTGAAGTAAATTAAGTCTATATTTTGATAAGCCAGTAAGCATGACAGCTTCTTCTTTGTTTCCCCCACAACATATGGGGCTTTCTGTTTATTGTGTTTCACTAATTTTCAGTATTTTCCTTTGAGCTTTTGTCAGCAAAAGCTTCCCTCTGTGGTTTGTATTTCTTCAGGGAAAAAAACCCACTAGGTGAATTTGAGTCATTTCCTCTTGCAAGCATGTATTTGGTTCAAGAGTTTAGGTGAATTATATTCTGCTGATTAGTGAAGCAAGTGCTGTGCTCCATCTGCTAGAGAATGGGAATGGGATATTTATAACGTGATGGATGTTACTGTTGGGTGGGTTTGTAGTGCTTCAGTATGACTAAGCGATTCACTAGGGTTGTAGGCTGCTTCATTTGGTTTGTTTTAAAGAGGACATGCTGACTTGGGGGGGAGGGAGTATCACTGCAGAATTGTGGCTTTCTGCAAGAACCACCATTAATGTATTCAGCAACAGGGAAAAAGTCAAGGCATACTACCCTTTTATCAAGAAATTTGGGAAAAGAAATGCAGAGAAATAAGGATTATTATGTGGAATATGATTTCCCAGTTATATGTGAACATTCAACGCCAGATTTTTTTTCCACTCAGAGCAATTAGAGAAGGTGAAGAGGAAATTTCTTCTGCACCCATTGTAGAGTGTCTAACAGAACATTTCTGTTGTTCTAGTTGTATCAGAATTACTCATCTACATTTTTAGACATCTAAAATTTACCCATCCCAGGACTGGACAGGTATTTCAGTGCTGCAGAAACACCCTGTTGCATTGTTAGGGAAGCTCTATCAAATGCACTCATTTGTTTCAGTAAGTGGAATGAAACTTGAAAACCTTACCATTCATTACTTAACATACTTTTCCTTCCGCTATGACCAGAGTGGCTGTTTTTCAGCTTATAGAGTTAACATAGTTATAAGAAACTAAGAAGTCTCCAAAAGACCCCCAAACCTAGGAAAACTAATTGCAGTAGTATTGCACAAGGATGTTTCAGTACTGAACCATGTTGAAATCTCCTGCTCTTTAAAAGTCAAAGGGAGGTATTCTGCTCTGAAGTAAGGCATTTGTTTTTCTTAAGGTCATGCAAAACAAAGCACATTATTTGAACAAATGTCAGAATAATATGTCTGTAATGAAATGTAGTATTTACTTGCTTTCAGCATTTGAACTGTGACAAATCTGGAAAGGAAAACAGTTACTGCTCTTGTTAAATAGTCCTTTTAATATTACAAGTAAGTTTACATTGCTGAACCCCTGTGTACCTTAACAATTCCTGGAAGTGCTATGACTTGGCCCAAAGGAAAGCACAAACTCAGTACTTTATTTTGTGTGAATTAAATGGAGCTAATTAAAGTGAAGGAAAATTAAAAAGAATTAGGCGAAATAAAAGTGCTACTGTAAAGCTTTTATTAAACACTTCTAGAGTGAATAAAGAATGTGCAGGAAAAAATGAACCACTGAATCATTTATCTGCAAGCTGCTTACTGCAGCCTCCTGGTCGGGGGGCAAAGCAGTCTCCTGTGCCATACCTATCCTGAGTCAGACCTTGCACAGGGCTGGTTTCCTTGTCATCCAGAAAGGTATCATGTACGAAATAAGCAAATCGGAGATGGGATTCCACTTGCCAAACTACAGAATGATATCTGCATGGATGGAACAAGTTACCTATTGAAATTATTAGGGATCACATACACACTCTACCAGTTCAGTTGATGCTAAGTGAACATTTGCTTTCTTCTCAATAGAAGTTAAGTTCTTATAACCCACCCAGCTCCCACTGAGGTGAGTGGAAACAGCAATAGATCCTGCCTGGGAATAATAAATAAATAAGGACACACAATGCCAGAGACCTTGATATGATTAAACCTCAAAGCAGAAAAGGTTAAACTTCACTCACTCTGAATTTTTAAAAGATGTTTGCCTCCATCATGTATTTCTGGGGACTAATATTGATGTACTTTCTTAGAAAAGTATTTTTAAGAAGTTATTTGCATGAAGAGTGTATGGGTAGAGTTTCATGCTCAGATTAAGAGCGAGCAAGTAGTTGATTGACAGTTGTGCATGGGGTCTAAATGGCCAGGAAGACAGTTGACCTCCTGGGTAAAAGCAGCATATAGAGTGCTGGTTTTGGGGAATCAAATATTCCAGCTTGATTTTGATGTCAAAAAGCTTCATTCAGAAGTCAGATGTTACCTAATAACCAAGAGAGGCTTTATTTTGACAGAGGCGTTAAGAATAAAAGCTTAGAGGACACAGTAAGTAGGCAAAACCAAAGCCATGAACATTGATTTCGGAAGCTTTGTGGCGCTTCAAATGGACAGTTGCTTTCATGATAGTTACTAGGACAGATAGAAGGGACAGATATTTAAACTTGCTTGCATCTTTTCCTCTGAGGAACAGAAAAAGGGTCAGGAACAGCAAGGGAGGAAGTAGCAGAGTTTGGAGGAAACTGTATGAAACTAAAGCCAGTGGATAGGGGAAGAGGAGTTAAAGTGGATGAAACAACAGCTGACTTGATGAATTTGAGACAAAATATGGAATTACATGTGTAATTATTTTTTGATCATATAAACCCTAAATGTTTTTTGCTGTTTTGTTGGGTTTTTTTTTGAAACAAAATCTATTATTGTCCTCAGGACACTTCAGCATTTTGATTTTATTTTTCATTTGTTTGTTCTGACTTAGAAACAAAAAACTTGCAATGCCAATGTTTCAAGTACTATGAGAATCCTGAATGGTATCCAGATTTTGCTGCTTTTATTGTAGATCCCACAGAAGGGCTATATTGCTCTTCCAACAAATTACAGTGTGTTTCTTCTGAACAAAACTTCCCCTCTTCTGGCTTTCTTGGTGAGTCAGGTTTTTTACCCTAAGTGACTGGATATTCTGTATATACCCAGCAGAACTCTGTGTTGCTTCTTATGAGCGTGACTGCTCTGAAGAGGGCTGTGTGAGAGATAACAATCTCCAAGAGCGGACTTGGTGCTCACAGGGAAACATACACTGGGAAATATCAAAGAATGCACTAGTTTTATATATTTAGGTTCATTTTCTGTTCTTACGTATGCCTTCATATCTCTTATTTTCAGGTCATTTAAATAAGAGACATGTGGTGGGACTCTATCATTTAAGCAAAATTGGTATTCTGCCATCCATGAAATTGCATGGACACCTCAACTTATCCCAAAGTGCAAATTATGTGTATTTCTCTCCAATAAAAAGTCAATGTGAATAAATGCTTAAAAATATGGGTCACAAAAAACATTTGAAAAGATCCTTTTTCTTTTATCATTTTGTTATTTCCAGCTTTCCTCTCCCTCCTTCACAGCAAATGTATTGAACTGGAATGTTGTTGACTAAATAACAGAAGTATTTCACACACCTGCCATCAGTTTGTTGTTTCAGTGAGAATGCTTATATTCCTGCCGTTTAATCCTGCTGGAGTAACTTCCTCCATATAAGCTACTTCTGTACTTCCTAGCCTGTCCATGGGAGCAAGCCAGTGAAGACAGCTTGATGCCTTCCTAGCCCATGACTGGTTCAACTACATTGCTACGTTGTCTTTAACTCCACCGCCTGTATAAGCGATTGGTATCCAAAGGAGTCTATTTGACTTCCCTGCCTGATGGTTATGTGACAGTATTCTCTCACACTTCAGGATGTTTATGGCCACACAGCACAGGGGTGTATTTGGATTTGCTACAGGGAAATAAATCTCACTGTCAGTCTTTTGGTCTCCCCTAAAATGCCAGGTGCCTGAGTTCTAATGCACTCAGGATTATACAGTGTAATTCTGGGGTCTTTCAGGACCAGAAAAGTGTGACTGTTTACTGTAAATTACTTCCTTTATGTTAGCACCCTTACGTTAGCACCTAACCAGTGATCATGCCACAGAGTCTTTGACAGTTGTCCCAGGAGATTCCTGCAGTCATCATCTGGACCAATACTCAACCCAAGCCAGGAAACCTGTACCGTACTTGAGGGGTGTTTCTCTAAACCTGAGGGACAGAGATTCCCCATCCTTCGTAGCAAGAAGTGGTCTACTGATGTCTAAACTAAATTGACCTTGCTGAAACAAGAAGTTCATTGCTTCTACCCTCATCATTATCAAGCATAAATAATTCCTTGTGCCTTTTTTTGCAACAGACTCCTAAACATCTGAAGTTTGGTTTTATTGGGACCAAACCACCTCACTCCTTCCAGCCATACATTGTGTGTCACTGTAAACATCCGTGCTCTCCCCCGCATCCTCTGCAGAATACTTTCTTCCCTGCTCTAAGTAAGGCCTTATAAAAACTGAACGGAGTGAACAGATGAAATCCCACGTTTGATATTTGACTCATTTGTAAAGTTTGATGCTGTTGACTTGTGTTGAGATTCTGATTTAAAATATGCCACAGTTTTTCTCACAAAATCTCTCTCTCAAGTTTTCTAGCCTTTGTTCAGTTTGTTATTCCTTATGTAAGCTTGTCCTTATTGATCTGTTACCGTTTTTTGATCAGGCTCTCTCCAATTTGTCATGCTCAGTCTGAATTTTAATCCTGTCCTACAATATTTCTGTAGAGTTTTCAGCTTGATACCAGTGACAGAGTCCCTGAAAATGATGAAGGGGGAGGAACAGGATACTCAGTCTGGATAACTTATTGCCTAATTCTGTCATTTATTATGAATTGTTTAGTCTCTATGAAATGCTGTTAGTAAGCTGATGCCCACAGTATCAGTAAGATGTATGTATACCTATTATTTCCTAAGGTACATTGTTTATGAAATATTGAACTGTTATGAAAAATTATGAAACATTGAAGCTGAAGGTGATAAAAAAAGGCAAAATACCAGTATGGATAGATATTCTGGGTTCAGCAATCCGAGCAATCAGAGTAATACCCTCTGTTTGCAAGCCCGGAGAGCAGAGGGAGCAGTTAAAACCTACAGAAAGGTTAGTCCCCAACTTCAAATTTAGATTACTATTTCAAAGATGGTGAACATTCGCAATTTAATCTGGAGTAAGTGCATCTTGGCTTCTCAAGATAACAAGATGGTGATTCAATTAGTTAATGTGTGTGTCTACACTTAGAAATACTAGCCTAGCTTTTAATGATGTAACACCTTCCTCCACTTCTTCATGTAAGGTGACTTGCAGACTTGTTTCTGCCTGCAAGGTTAAGATGTAAAATAGGATCTTTTAATAATCTCAAATGGCGGGACCTGCCTGCTCTGTGCCGTCTCAAAAAGCTAGATTTGCTCTTCTGGGCCTGCTCCAGGTCTTGAAGATGCTGCAAGTTGGATAAGATTTTAACAAGGTAGAATAAGATGAATACATAACAAGACCTGATCCCATCCTTATGTCATTTGAATGTGCTGTAGTTGTTCCAAGCCTACTTGCTTCATCGGCTTTTCAAACTGCTCTTCACATACTGTCGGCCAAAAATGAACAAGGAAAAACACATTTCCTTACTGGTTGTGCCTGAATTTATGACTATTGAGCCTCCAAGCTTCAGTTATGATCTGTCTCATATATGTAATAACACATTTTCTGCAGGTGATGAGGTTTCTGTAACTTGTGATGAACTGCAGGCAGCAGTTTGGTTTATTTTGTAATGCTTCTTTGCGTGTACCTGAAAATGGGTCATTTTTCTTCTGCAAGAATCACAACAGGTATCTCTGCAGGGGGACAGTCAGCAGCTGAACTGCATAGGAGAGATGCTGCCGTTAGGTTTACTCTGATTAAACTATTGCTCTAGCTGGAAAAACCCCCTACCCGGATGCAAGCTCTAAGTTTGCCAGGCAAAAATTGTTCCCAAGAATAAATAAAAATGATGATGATGAGGATTGCCTCTTTAATGCATATAGTGTGGGCGATGGATATTTGTCACTTGTGGGTTCTGGTTTGGGGACTGCAGAGATTGTTTCCTCATGTGACCTTTATAACAAGAAGTGTCAGAATTCATCCTGTTTGTATCAGACTAGTGTGGCGCTGGATATTAATCCTGATGCAAAAGGATTATGTGATTTTCACAGGCACTGAGATAGATTATCCTTTTGGGCCTGGCTGGAAGGCAGTAAGAGTTTCTTTCTGCAGATGCTGGCGGGGAGCAGAGTGTTCCCAGGAGAGCAGTACCAGAATAACTGAGCGTTAACAGCACCTCTGACTTGAACTTTCCTTTCACTTTCCATTTGTTTCTGTTGTTTGAATGTTGTGTTGCCTTTGAGGACTTGCTGCTTTGAGCAGGGGCGGTGGGTGACGTGGATGCCAGTGGTACAGGCTTTGAGAAGTCTGTCTGTTAACGAGCTCTTTGAAACAACTGAGTAAAAGTACTTGGAGGAAGTTTGGGGATAACATCACATTTTAAAAGCAGACCTTTTACACTGTTCCTAGCTGCCCATTTAACATCATTTTTTTTGCCCAATATTTTGGTAAAATATATTTTGTCCTTAGGTCTAGGCACAATTCAAATTTTGATGTTTTGCAGTATCATGTGAAGCCCTAGTATCCCTGCTTGTTTTCACACTGGATAATAAGTCATATTTTTTCTTGTTTGGTAGTCACTTTCCACCCCCATCTACCCTGTCCACATTCCATCCTCTTACCCTGAGCTGCCTGCCTGACCTTCCCTGGTCTCTCTCACGGAAAATGCTGCTTCCAGGAAGGGGCAGAAATGTCTGTTCTTGCTTGCAAGAAAACATCATGTTGGGGCTGCTATAAGCTATTGTGGCACCATTGCTTCAGGGGCTGAGGGGTCTTGACCACCTGTGTGAAAGGTGTATGCTGTATGGGAGCTGTTCCCCATCTTCTCCAGGGGAGAAGCAGTAGATTGAAGAAGGGGTTCAAGGACTGGATCCTGCCCAGTGTTCACCAGCTACACAGTGTTGTGTTGAAGTAACGATATGGGACAGATCTCTGTGGGGTAAATGGGTGTTATTTCAGCCTCTTCCTGAGGTGCCAATTTACAACAATGGAGTCATTTGAAATACAAATATGTTGGGTTTGGGGTTTTTTGTTTTGTTTTAAATTACAATGAAAACTTCAGTTGTACAAAAAACTGTCTGGGGAACTAAATAAAGCCATAGGCTTGCACTTGGTCATTGCAGCCTGGACCCCTTGGTGACATCCATATAGTTTACATCACTTTTTTCCTTCTCTGGTGCTTACAGACCCAAGCATTTAAAAAATGTGAGCAGATATGGAAGGTTACAAATATATATTTTAAACTCTCCTATATCTGCCTTCTGACTTCTGAGAAATTTCATACAGAGAGTATTTTCTGAGACCTTCCAGAAGGCAACTTACTCTTTCCTAAAGCAGGTAAGATCAGCTTCTCCCCAGAAATGTACATCAGACAACCAAAGTAAGGAAAAATTACGGGGGGAAAAGGATCTCTCTCTCCCTGATGTGAAAGCAGGAATGTTTGCATGCTATGTCAGTAGCTTCTGCTTGTTAGACCTGCAAACTGCCCAGTGAAAAATGACCTGAAAATAAATGTGCGGTGAGTCATTTTTTTCCTGCCCTGAGTTATACCTTTAATTAATCTCAATCAGTTTACAAAATCCATTTTTACTCAGATTTAAAAAGCATGCACTTTGACAAATAAATCTAGTAGCATGTGTATGGTGTTTGCGATTGTTGCTGCTTAAGACCTGTCAGCAAATGTATCATTGCTAATTGCCCAAGTTTCAATGAATCAAGCCACTATAGTTTTATATTAAGGAGGGAGTTGAGCCCTTAAGTTACTGTATTAGCTTTAAACTGCTTTAGTGCTTGAGCCCTTAAGTTATTGTATTAGCTTTAAACTCCTTTAGTGCATCACACAGAGGCCTGTCAGTTTAAATTCAAAAGTAATAATTCAAGAATTGTCAATAACTGAAGACAGCGTACCTATTATTATTTATTTTAATCCAGTTAGGCTTGTTCTTTTGATTTGGTTTGTTTTTATTTTTATCTTGTACCTGCAAGTCCCTTACGGACCTAAGAGACCAGTATATAAGCAGCAGGTGAAGGCCATTAAAAAATTAGTCCATTTACTTCAATGAAACCCAGGCTCAACTCAGGATATTGCATGCAAATTGCAAACAAAACCAAAACCCAACCCAATGATAGAAATGTGAACTAAATTATGTATTTTATTACAAGAAGTGCAACTATTCCACCTCCCTTGTCTCTGCTGTAGTGTTGCAGTAGTAAAAGCTTGCTGTGAGCATTCCAAACAGGTTGCCCAGAGAAGCTGTGGCTGTCCCATCCCTGGCAGTGTTCAAGGCCAGGTTGGATGGGGCTTGGAGCAACCTGGTCTACTGGAAGGGGTAGGGGTCCCTGCTCGTGGCAGGGTTTTGGAACTGAATGAGCTTTAAGGTCCCTTCCAACCCAAACCATTCTATGACTCTATGTTCTGTGTCTAGTTGTATTTTGACTTACTGCCACTCCTGGGTTTGTATCCAGCATCCCCATATTTATGCAAGTTCATGTTGCTGCAAAGAAGTGAACAGTAAAAACCCTTTAGCTTGCATTGTTGCAACTGTCTTGAACCAACTTAAAACCTATTTAATCCTTTCTTCTTTTATTTAGTTTGCTCTTCAAAAAATTTTTGACCACAAGTGTATATTTCTCCTCTTAATAGGGGCATCTTTATGGCTTCAAGTTGTATTTTGCAGTAATTTAAAAATATTTTTCTCTCTTTGTTTTTACATCTTTGTTAGCCATACTTCTGTTTGGTGTTTCACCTAAAAGCTGCTGTGCATTGTGCTCTGTAACACCAAAGACCTGTATCTCTCGGTAATGTACTAACAGCCTTTAAAAAGGAAAAAGAATCACTTTGGGAAATGTAAGATTTTCTGACTAATGTAGCTCATATTTACATAGCATGCTATGGGAAGTATTCAGGCAGTAATTTATTCTGGAAAACTAAGGTAAAGGCAGCTCAAGTGTGCTTTTGGAAAGGCTCTTGTTCACACTGGGCATAGCAAGAGCCTTAACAGAAACCTTAGAATAGTCAGCAGACTCTTTCTCAGTTACACTGTGCTGTAAAAATAGTCACCCAGACTAGCAACCAGAAATTTGACCTTATAATGCTCTCCGCTAAAGCTCATCATTGTTACAATGATCTTGCTTTCTTGCTTTATTCTGTCCCTGGATCGTTGCATGGTAGTGATGACTTTTGAGAGAGATTTTTGTTGCATGTAGAAGAATATGAGTCAGATAATACTCAGAGACTGTAGCAAGAACTCTCCCTAAACTCAGGTCTTTACTAATGTGGGGCACAGGTGGAGAGAAAATTGCTTTGTTTTGGGTGGGGATGAAGAGAGATTGATTTTCATGTTGTGGATGTTTATCACTGGAAATTATTTTTTAATGTGTCATAGAATTCTTACATACCCGTAAAATAGAACGGACATAATGTAAGTAAAAGGTAATAAATATTCAGGCCATGCTATTGCTGAATGACGGTGCTTTCACTGGATTTTATGTATCCAGAAGTGATACCCTGCAAATAATTTATTATAGTGTGCCTTCTGAAACTATGAGATTTTGGTAACTAACATTCAATTAATGAAATAGCACACCTTAGGCTAAATACCTAGCACATGTGCCACTCATTGCTCTCAAAGACTAAAATTGGTGGCTGAAAATGAGACAAGTGAAAGACAGTTGCATGTTTCACCAGGGAATAGCTTATTCCTTTATGTTCAAGGGCATATGATCTTGAGGGGCTCACTACTTCAACTCCTTACATATGGTACTTGTAAGGTTACTTCATTGCATGACTTGCAACACACTTGCTGAAATAGGCACACGGAGCAGAAACCAGTCTAGCAGACTGTCTTTTCTGCAATCAGAGAGTTATATAAGACTTTTTTGGGGGACATTGCCTTCTGTATCCTGGCTTGGGACCAACAGCTACTACCAAAGTGCAACAGATAGGCTAAGAATCACTTCTCCTGCTCACATCTAAACCTTTTGCTCTTTGAATCCTTTTATTGCTTCCCTGTCTTATCTGTCTTAGTGCTGACCCTTCTGTCCCTGCTGTCTTAAGTCTCACATAATCCAAATCTTATCTTCAGTAAATCTGTGCTATTATCTCCTGTATCCCTTCTGCTTTGTATACTCCATCATCATCATCATAAGTACCTGATGCCTTCCTGATACAGCTTTCCAAATTTTGTTTTCCTTCTTTAAGCTTATTTCTGAGGGGAAACCACTACCTGTTCTTGCATTTCTTACCTGCATCATCTCACAGCCAGTCTGCTGTTTCTCAAGTCTGAAAGTGTCAACCCTCTAAATCTCAGTCTGTAAAAGCAAAGTCAGATGGAAAATGTTGTGTCCTGAATATCTTTGTTAGTCATATACGTGAATCAGAGTTTTTTGTCCCAGCCATGTGAGTTTCTGGTAGCTTCAGTGGCCTTATTCATTATAGCAAATGCTACATTCAATAGTAGGCATTTGCAGGATCATCCTCTATGATTGAAATCCCTTTTTAGATAGGGAATGTGTCAGCATTTTATAAAGGGATGTAAAGTTGCGTGTGGCCCATACAAAGTCTCCATAATCAATGTTGCTCCATCAGTTGATTACAGGAATTTAGAGATTGCACTATTACAGCAGTCTGCTTGAATTTAGTATTTAGGAAGAAAGAATAGCAAGAAAAAGGGGGGAAACTTGTGCCAAATGTCTCTTGATGGGGTAGCTCTTTCTGCAGATACAATGCCCATCTGTTCAGAAATACCCTTGAGAGTAGACAAATGTCCCTGAGGTTTTTTTCCCAAATTCCAACTACTTGTGTCTCAGCCTCTATCTCCCCTGGTCTGTGCATATGATATTGGGAATTTATAATCACAGAGAACTCTTGCCCGTAAATTCCGCCACGTTTCTTGGTGAACTTTGTGCGAGCATCAGATTGTTGGACTGTTTGACAAACTGAAAGAAAGAGAATGAAGCTCAAAGGACAACTATTCACCCTTATGCAATCTAGAAAACAATACTATAAAATATTACGTCAGCTGCTGGCAGCTGTAGGTTTGCCTGCCTGCTAATTTACTATCACAAGTGTTCCAGAAGCCTCTGTAATCCAGCCACTGCTATTTATATTCATAATGATTTATTTAAGGACTCTGTACACATCAGCAAAAAGTCACCCAAAAAAGGCAAAACGAAGGTTAGTTGTCTGAAAGTGCATAGAATAGAGAAAAGTAACCTGACAATGGAGTTGAGATAAAGTTTATACACAGTAAACAACTAAAAAAAAAGTAAAAGGTGGGGGAGAAATAGCTTTATTTTCAACTCATCATATAAGAGCCAGAGCCTCTGATTTTGGTGCTAGGCAGTTCTCATCTGAGGCTATTAAGAGCAAAGGCAACAGGTGTCTGGTGGCCAAGGAAGGAAATGAGAAGCCGTGACACCTGAATTGAGATCACAGACCTGCTCCTGCCTTTGTGTGTGGAGAAAAGGGGTATTAACCACCTGATGCCTCAACTGCTTTGTAGCTGCAGCAACTCTCAGCTTTTAAACTTTTTGCTCATTTATATGATGTTTCTTTTTACAGGGAACTTTATTATGTTCTGTGGAAAATGCTAAGGGAAAAAAACGGATGAAGGATTCTGTAGTGGAGCGCAACTCTTTTTAATGTTGAGTCTCTGGGTCATTCTGAAGCAGAGATTTGAGTGGTGTCCCTTAGGATTTGCTGTTATACATGCTGAAATGATCAATCACGGATAAAAAATGGACTGTTCTCATCTCATAGATCATTTCACAGTGAAACAGTTAAACTCCTGGCTGCTTTCTGAAAAACAGAGATCTGCATTAATAAGGTGACCTTATCAGAGCCACCCCTGGGGAAAGGGAGGGAGAAAAAAAGGTTGTGGAAAGAAAGTGAATCCTATTGTTAATCTTTTTCAGGGAGAGCTGGATTCCTGAATGTAAATTACTTTATATTTAAATTGTGCAAAAGCACAAAAGGTTCGTGTCTACAATTGACAGATATTTCATTAGCTGACTCATGGAGCCTTGCAAATGGTTTCTCGTGTTAACTTTCCTTGAATTTGTTTTCTTTGTTCTTAGCAGATCTTCCAATGGTGATCATTTTGATTAATGTATTCGACGCTCTGTTTTACTCCCGATTAATGCTTTTTGCAGCAGTCAGCGTTCTGGCCTGGGTAAGGTGAGACTACTAGCTGGCTTTAGTGTTTCTCCAGTAGTGCCGATCTGATGGGCTGGCTTCCAGCTGGAGATGAGAGAAGCATGGAGGCCGACTGTAATCTATTTTGCATGGTGATGACCCCAAACATGAGTTAAAACAGACTTTCATCATCAGATGTAGGATTTGCTCAGCCACATCCCTCTGAGACAGCAGATGAGTGCTGCATGGGCTGTGTGCTGCTAGAATATCATCTTTGTATTGCTGTGAGCCTCTCAGAGGTAGGTAGAGAGACTTTGTGCCTTCCCATTCAGATAGGTTTGTGGTTCAGTATGAGGGGTTCACTACATCCCAAAACAAGAGATTAAAAAGATACCGTATTATTTAAGGTATTAATTGGCGGGGGGGAGAGATGGGGTCGGGGAAGGAGAATTGTAGAATAATTTGGGTTGGAAGGGACCTACAAAGGTCATCTAGTCCAACCTCCCTGCAATGAGCGGTGACATCTTCAACTAGACCAAGTTGCTCAGAACCACGTCCAGCCTTGCCTTGAATGTCTTCAGGGATGGCGCATCCACCAGCTCTCTGGGCAGCCTGTGTCAGTGTTTTACCACCCTCATTCTAAAATGACTGCATAGGTTAAAATACGTACGCTAAAATTCATCCTGTCTGAAGGCACACCAATACTAGATGTCTGACCTATCCTACCTATGGAGGAACCAATAATCACTTCACAAAAGAATGGTTCTTCCTATCCCTAAACTGACGGCCAATCTCTGCTGGAGGCACTTGCCCTCCACTGACCCAAAAGACAAGCTTCAACAGGCTGCTCAAGTTTTAGCATGTGGAAGTTTAGGCCTGCAAGCTCTCAGTATCCTTTCCCTCTCTTTTCCTCTTCATATCTTTTTACTCAAGGCTACATTTTTTGTTCTTTTCAGAACTTTTTGGCATTTGTTGTTGAAATCAATCTGCTGTTCCCTGCTGACGCCTTCTTATTGCATTGGTTTCTCAAAATCTTTCATCAGAGCCTCAAGTATTGCATTGTTCTTCAATCTGCGTCAAGCTCTGAGTCCTAAAATACAAAGACCTTGGGGGCCTGAGCCTTAGTTTCTTTACAAGTCACTTGTCTCCATTACCCTCCCTGGGAGTCGCAGCTTCAGGAATCTTTATCGTGGCAAGATCCCAGGAAAAAAATGGCTGAGATACAAAGGCAGAGCCTCAGCAATAAAATTGGAAACTGGTTGGGCCTAACCACTTCTATAAAACATTGCTTTGAAACTGCTTTTCATGTGCAGGGGAATAAACTCACCAGAAGACATTTTACTTTCTTGTGAATATTTTCAAGCTATTTTCCATTTTTATAGATAATCCAACATACAGAGGGTTTTCTGTGAAATGTTTGTGAAAATAGGAAATCAAGTTCAGTTCCTTGCATTTTTTCATCCTGATTTTACATGGTCAGCTACATTAAAAAGGAAGGAAATGTTTTGAGGGTGACTATAAAGGAGACTGTGGGAGAAAGCAGTGGAAAGGTAGATTATTTTTTGCTTCACAAGTCGAAGTATTTTTCCCTATTCTCTCTTCTGCTTCACAAAAATAAATATAATAGGATTTTTTCAGCCTTTTTTTCTTGGACTTACATCTTAGCAGTAGATGTTTAATGTTGAAAAGTGGAAGAGAAAAGCAGGGATATATGTGAATGTGTATCAGAGAAGTATAAATAGTTGATGGACACTTAAAACTCAAGGGAAAAGGGCATAACAGAATGACTTGAGGTATGTCAACTGAAAGCACACAGCGTTGTTCATTTTCTTTTAAACTGTATTTTGAAGCAAAAATCTTTAAACCAATATTTGCAGATAAAATTCCATCTAACTGCTTTTTCACACAAAAATTTCTCCATTCATTGGTTCAGGACAGAACTGGACAGCCCTTCCAGCTGATTTAGGAAAAAACTATTCTGATCTCTTCATCCAAATTATTAATAACGCTGAAATCATACATATGTTAACATGCAGAATATGAAAGAGAGAAAAAAAAAAGACCTTCTGCTTAATTTTTGCTTTAAATATTTTTATGCCAAATGGTAGACATTCTGAACACTGTGACAGAGAGCTGTTACTTGTGAACAACTATTTCAATGTTTTGGGTTGAGTTTTAGCTTAATGTATGAATCCCACGTCCTCGCTGTCACGAAATCTCCATTTTACCGCTTTTGCAATATTGCTGGCATATGTCTCCAGCTGTCTGTTGCTGACATAGAATTGCTTGTGATTATCTGATGCTGAGCTGTTCTGCTCTGGTTTTGTGTTTTTAATCTCTCCAACAATACCTGAACATGCTGTGCAAGATTGTGATTATTGGGGCAGCACACAGTCATCTTTGAAATTTACTGTCCCACGCAGAAAATTGGAAATCCTCATGATCTTTGCATTTGGGTTGAATGCGAATTAAATTTCTTTCTGATTTCATAATTTAACATTCCAGACTGTTGACTTATTGACTACAACGTTAGCATTTTCCAGATTGGCAGTCAAATTGCCTCGGAGGAGTATCTTATGTGTATTTATACATCATCCAAAGGTTAAACTATAGACTATATTTTAATTGCCTAGAGATAACTTCACAAATTATATCATTAGTACCAAAACTTCTAAACTTAAAAGATGAAAGTTATGTACTGAAATCCATGCTTCTGTCCAAGTAAATAAACTACTCAGCAGTGCTGATTACTGTCAGTCTTCCACTAACGTTCGTAAAATAGCATCCCAAATACATAGCTGCCATTTTAGAGGTATTTTTAACACAGAGGAAATTTTCTTCTTAGCCCTCCTAAGCATGGAGTTTATAGTGATCTTGCTGTTTCAGCAAGGACCACAATTAAATAAAACCAAAAAAATGCAGAAAAATTAAAGTGAGGCATTCATACGTAAATACTATTTTTTTTTTCCACTTCCAATTGTCTTAAAATCTGGAGGTGTAAAACCCCCCCCCCCCCAACAAGCTAAAACATGTAATGTGCTATAAGAGCAGCAAGTATGCTCACTGAGAAAATTTTGTCAGAGGAAACATAACCTTGAAGCTACTTGAGGCATTTAAGAGTAAGTCCAATTGTTACTTACACTTCTTACTTCCCACATCAGCAACACTTTTCTCTCTGGAATACAGATGCCTAAATACATTACTGAGGAATAACAAGTGTCCCACAAATTAGCTGATTTACAGTAACTGCCCATGTATGTGCCTTTACAACTGGTAAACATGAGTTAATTCTAAGTAGTTTGCTCTCAGTGGAACAAATATGTTACACTGCAGTAGCTTGGTTACCTGCTGTGTTTCTGCCTTTACAAGTGATCAGTAAGAAGTCAAGTGGAATACAATACATTGAGCCTGAGACTAGGACACACATGCATTCCTTTCCGGGGGGTTTTGACTCAAGGGAATTATGTGTATCTAGATGAAGAAAAGGATTTTTATAACCAGAGACAGAGAGTGGGGGTCTGGAGTCCTTCAGCCAGATGGGGAAACCAAAACCTGGCATCTCACTTGCCAGGCAAAGGCCCCAGAAAGGCCTTTATCAATAAAAGATGGGAGACATCACTGTGGTGTCTAGTCTTGCCAGTTGATTTTCAAAGAAATCTCTCTCAGCCTGTCTTTTGAAAGGTGGTTTACACATAACCTGTCTTCAGGTGAGAATTTCAGGCTGTTAAAGTAAAAAGATGGAGGTATCTTTCAGTCTTTGCTCCAGAGGAAGGTGGGAGTTACAATGCTCTGTGCTCCACAGTTTCTGTGGATGAGATTTTGGCAGCTTCCACACTGAGCACAGATGGTATTTGAGATCGTGTTTTGAGACAGCCCTGCAGGGTAAGCAATAACTCTGTTGGATTTCTTGGACTATAAAGCTGCATATAGGTATTTTGAGATCCACTCAAGTCCTTTTTAGGTGCAACCTCTCTTTGAGTCCATTTCACAACATGATGTGTGAGCAAGAACGGTTACTGTCATTGTTCTTATTGATGAACAGATTGTTTTTTAAAAAAAAAAGAAAAAAAACTGTGATAGTGGCCAGGAAGGAATTAAGTGACTTTGGAAAAGACCATGGAAAATCAAGATATTTGTGTCACACATGGTGTGTAAAATCAGTGAGAAGCCTCTGTGGGGAGTACCTGATCCCAAAGGTATATATAGAAGCCTCAGGGTAATAAAATGGCTCTCTCTCCTCTTTGTTAAATTATAATTGGTGTCCTTGTTAGTAATCACACTATGGGATTAGAGACTGCCTTACCCTCGGAGACTGACTAGGCCTTCCATCGTAGAACAATCTCCTGGAAGAACTGGCTGCTCATGGCTTGGATGGGTGTACAGTTTGGTGGGTAAAACCTGGCTGAATGACCAAGCCCAAAGAGTGGTACTGAATGGAGTTAAATCCAGTTGGCAGCCGGTCACAAGGGGTGTTCTCCAGAGCTCAGGACTGGGGCCAGCTCTGTTTAATATCTTTATAAATGACCTGGATGAGGGGATCGAGTGAACCCTCAGTAAGTTTGTAGGTGACACCAAGTTGGGTGGGAGTGTTGATCATCTGAAGGATAGACAGGCTTTGCAGAGGGATGTGGACAGGTTGGATCAATAGGCTGTGGACAATTGTATAAGGTTCAGCAAGGCTCAGTGCCAGGTCCTGAATTTGGGCACAACAACCCCACACAACGCTGCAGGCTTGGGGAAGAGTGGCTGGAAAGCTGCCTGATGGAAAAGGACCTGAGGGTGCTGATTGATGGAGCTGAACATAAGCCAGCTTGTGCACAGGCAGCCAAGAAGGCCAACAGCATCCTGGCCTGTATCAGAAACAGTGTGGCCAGCAGGCCCAGGGCAGTGATCATCCCCTGTACTGGGCACTGATGAGGCTGCACCTCCAATCCTGTGTTCAGTTCTGGGCCCCTCACCACAAGAGGGACATTTTGGTGCTGGAGCAGGTCCAGAGTAGGGCAATGAAGCTGGTGAAGGGTCTGGAGCACAAGTGTTATGGGGAGCAGCTGAAAGAACTGGAGTTGTTTAGTTCAGAGAAAAGGAGGCTGAGGGAAGACCTTCTCACTCTCTACAACTACCACAAAGGAGGTTGTAGTGAGGTGGGGGTCAGTCTGTTCTCCCATGTAACAAGTGATAGGACAAGAGGCAATAGCCTCAGGTTGTGCCAGAGGAGGTGTAGACCGGATATTAGGAAAGAAGGCAAAAAATTGCACTGAAAGTGTTGTCAAGCATTGGAACAGGCTGCCCAGGGAAGTGGCTGAGTTGCTGTCCCTGGAGGTATTTAAAAGACATGCAGATGTGGCACTTAGGGACGTCGTTTAGTGGTGGACTTGGCAGCGGTGGAGTAATGGTTGGACTCGATCTTAAAGGTTGTTTTATAGACAATCCCTTCAGGTCAGAGGCAAAGGAGGTAAGGGGGCCTACAGAACTGTCCTTACCTGTTAAAAAAATGTGTTAATCCATCACTTTTCATGGGTGAAAATTTATCTAAACCATTATTAGCTTACTTCCCAAGCAGTTTACTATTTAAAGCAGTATCTTGAGCTACTGTACTGTGCTGCTTCTGGCTTAGCCCTTAAGCAAAATGCAGATGTCCTCTGCTCTGTGATCTTTTCTCTCTGTGTTTTGGATAAAAACTGTAGGTATGCTATATATTTGTGTTCACTAAATACTGTGATATATTCTCAGTAGTGCCACCTTTTGCTTGTAATATAATCCCTGTTGTCGCCCCACCTATCTTATCTTTTCTATTTTATTACCTCTTATAGGTACTGGTAAATAAAAAGGGAGTGAATTTTGAAAATATAGGCCATTTGGAATAAATTCTGTGTGTATCATATCAGAGAATTTGAAAGATTATAGAAATATTTACAGCTCCCAAAGAGTCTATCTATTTACTAAGATTGAATTTAGGGATGGACATAAGCCCTGTTTACTCAAGCTGTTCTGGAAAGACTGGTTTTGCAATATTTTCTGTCCTCAGAAGAGTAAAACTAGTTATGATGAATTTAGCAAAGTCTGTACGCTGCAGTACCCCAGACAGTTTCTTGTTTTCGTTAACATTATTTTTCTATCAGTTTGGACTGTGTAATATCTGCAGACGATACATGTTCAAAATATTGGATTGCTGTGTTTTTGCATATGAACCTTATAAAGGGAAAGAGATACCAGACTGTGTGTACAAGCATCAAAATTTGATTATATGCAGGATCTAATCTTAATATCACACCATCCTCACTGAAAAGCGTTACAAGAATATTCCAATTCATATTCTGAACGGTGTGTTTCTCTGCAGTCATCTTGCAGAATCCTTACTCCTAGCAGGAGAATATCACTATACTGAACTGAATAAAAATGTATACATTTAATTGCTTATTCAAATGTCCAGCTTTTGCTGTTTGTAGATAATTTAAGCAGGAGGCAATATAACCTGAGCTTTGTTTTATTGATATGAGAGGCTACAAAGCAGGATACAAAGCAGGAAAGAATGAGTTGTATAATATGCTGGAAATGTGAAAATAATGCAGATTTCAGTCATTAGCTTTCACAGCTGTATTTGCATAGAAATATACAACATTGGATGACATTTCATGCATGAACTTGATAAAGCATCCCTAAACATATTCATGTTAGAAGAGTACTTAAAGGGAACCTCCAACTTGAAAATTCCCGTCTTTGTTTAAAAAATCCCCAAACTATAGTTTCCTTAGGGAATTCTAGTACAAGATATTTCTTTATGAAACAAAGCTTTCTTTGTTATGAGGAATACTGTGACAGCCTGTGATGGGTCCTCCTTTCTGATCACACTTTAAAGAAGATCCTGCTTCTCCTGAATGTTAAATATTATTGCACAATAGATGTTGCTCAGGCTTTTATGGAAAAGGCTAGCAAAGCATGAAGCCCCTTGAGGTTCCAAACACCTCTTGTGTTACCAGTTTCCTATGTTATTTTATGTTTTGAGGGAACACTTTCCCTGTAAGTGGGGCAAAGATGAATGCAGATTTTCTATGCTGTGTGAGATAAAAGGAGTTACTCTTCCTTGAAGAACTAGAATTCCTGGTGGAGTCTATCACGGTTATCCCATGGTATGACTTTTTTGGGAGTTGGGTGTCAGCAGCTCCTTCCAGTTAACCTTTGCTTGTTGTGTGTTATTTTTTTAATTCAGCTACTAGCACATACCAAGTACAACTTCAGTTGTAACTCATAAGTTATAAAGATGTTTGGTTTCTGTAAGAGTGGCGAGGTTCACAGAAGGTTTTTATATTACTGAGTACTTGCACTTTCTAGTAGTTTCAGCATTCCATTTGCCAACTGTGAAGAAATGTTTTAATTTAAATGTGATTATTAACAAGACGTAGCTGAGAAAGGCACTCTTCTGAAATATTCTGAGGATTATTCCTGCTCTGTTATGTCCCATTCACCTTCCACAAGAGAATTTTATGTGGTGACATTAGTTGATGTTCTTCATAAATGCTGCTGGCCCATGTTTGATTGTGACTTTCACTAGAAGTAGAACTCTGCCTTCTCAAGAGGTGAGATGTGAGCACTAATTCCTGAGAATATTTTCTAAAAACTCACTTTGTAGTGAAATACAGTCAGCTCTGAAAGGGATCAGGAGTATGAATTAAAAAGCAGTGGGATGTGAAATAATGTTATAATAATGTTATCCCTTTAAGCAGTTTTGACTTTGTCCTCACACAATCCCATTCCTGCTGCTGATGATTGTCAAAAACCTTCCAAAATAGCAAGAACCAGCTCTAGAGCCTGTCCAGACTCCTGCTAAAACCAGTCTTCTGAAGGAGAGTGGAAGTGTGTGTATGTGGAGGTACCATTCTGGGAGAGATCAGCCAGTAGTAGTTAATCTCCTTCTGTGCATATCCCATATTACTTGTGTGAACCTCTCAAGCAGAACAGATCTATGCAGAAAACGGCTGCAGGATCGTTTTCCCTGTCAGCATGAGATATAAATGCAGTGCTGTGCGATGTGAGAAGAGAATTCCAGAATGGAAATATTATGAAAAAGGGTCATTAATACCATCTTACTCGGAAGCTCTGTCTACAGCATAACATAATCACGGGCAGTGTCTAGTAATGATATTTTACACTGAAGCTCAAAGGTTACAAAGACTTTAGTCCTTGCCAAATGAAAGTCACTTTGTCATCTAAGGTACAGAAGGAATCAAATTCTTGCAGCGGTGCAGAATCTATGTATGTAAAGCTACTTTTAAAGTCATATTAGTAAAATGTCTGTCAAAAGCCAGGGAAAATCTAGTTCAAAAAAGGAAATAGAAAATCTCAAATGAGATTTCCAGATAGAGTGAAAACGTACAGGCTGAAGACATCAGTGGATGGTAGTAGCAATAAAGATCATTTGGACTGCAACAGCAATATCATCTTCAGCGCAGTTCTTGAAGAAGATGGCAATAGTACTAGAAGGACATGTTTTAAAGGAAAGTCCACACACAAGTCATCTCAAAGGAAATGCCTTTCCTACTTTCCTCATAGGCGAGAAGTTTATAGCATGGAAAGCAGCACACTGCCTGAGTACAGAAAATGGTATTTAGCAAGATTTTGAATGATGTACAGCAGGGTGGAAACTGAAAGTCACAATGATTTGAGTGTCATTTGCAGCTCCCAGACAGCCCAGGTTCTGGCTCCTGCTGAGCAGGGTTAAAGTGGGGAGAATTACTGCTCACACCAAGGCAAAATAGCACCGACCGGCAGCGTCTCCTGATTCCTGTTGACTTTCTGTGGGCATGTTTAACCTGTAATTTGGAAAAGGAAAATACAGTCTGGCACGTATTCTTGAAGGGTTGCCAGTCCCAGATCTATCCATTGCATAGCCTGCCAGAATGGGAAAGATAAGTATCTTACAGACTAGTATCCACAGCAACAGACACTGGAATTTTATCTTTTCAATACATATAAAAACCCAAAGAAAATAATTACTTTTTCATTTTCCAGTTTTGTAATAGTAATAATGACCTTTAGGTTAGGAATTTTCAGCAGTTAATGACTGTCTGGCTTTTTCCTTAGCCTTTCGTTTCTCCAGCCAGTCATTAACACTGAGGAAAGTGTCTTCTCCAGTGGTCACTTTGGCTTAATCATTACCTTTTCATGCTACGGAATAGACCAGCTGGGAAATAAGTGTCTCCTATGCCAACGGATCCATAAAGTATTCCTGAGGTTTTATTTTGTTGAAAGAATATTCTGTCAGGACATGAGAGTTTAATGTAAAACATGATTAAGTATTATCCTCAGCCCCAAGAAAGGTTAGATCACTTTCAGGAATTGGGACTGAATATATTTGTGGTGATGCCTTTTCTCTTCTGAGGATGGTCTAAGGCCATTATTTCAAAAGATTAAATCTTAAGAATTTATCTCTGCAATCTGGGTTCCCATACTATTCTCTTGGTATCAGAGTCCTATGGAAATAATATATGAGGACAAATATTTTCTTGTCCATCTTCTAGGATCATATAGGAACTGGACTTTTTTGTTTCAATTTTGTATGTAATCATTGTGACACTGAAAGTAGTATGTGGCAACAGTATCTTGAGACTTAAAAATGATTTAAAATCTAAAGGGGAACAACCCTCTGGAATGGCTGCTCTGCTCTGTTTCTCCAGCTAGTAGATTTCCCCCTTCCAACCACCTTCTCTATCTCAAAAAACCTAAAAGCTGTATATGACTTTGTTCAGAAGAATATTCCCTAATACTCAGAAATCACTTGCTGGCACTTTACCATATGATAAAAAATGAGGTATTATGGAACACAGGCATGTTCTGACCAACCTATTGATTATATTCTTGGTAAAAATTAACCAGGCTGTGAGTAGATTACATGTCTGTACTTACATAAACCTTTGAACAGTCTTCAGTTTTCGTGCATTTGAGTTATTCATGGTTTAAATGCCATTATTAAAATACAGTGTTACCTAAAAAAGTTTTAGATAAAAAAAAAATTGGAATATATTTTTCCCTTTGGGGTATATTTAAGCTTGAAAACAGTTGTGTAAGAAATGCACTACTTGGAGAATGAATTCACAAGAAAACAATACTTTTCTAAACTGCATATTGAATGTGTATGGATTCCAGTGTACTGTTATTGCCGAGTAGTCAGTGTTAGTAGTGAAGCACCTCCACTTGAACAGTGAAAGAAAATGGGATTTTCTTCAACTATAGATTTAATATCAGGATGGTGTCCCTTGGGAGTGTGGTATTAAAAACAGAAGTCTTGTGAGTGATGAGCCTAATTTCAATGTTTTGCTGTGAGATTTAGCACCTGTGTAAATATTATTGGTACTATTAGCTTTTTGTTTGGTATCTTTAAGTGCAAATACAGAGTGCACATCAAAACAGCAGGCATCAGCTTTGGCTTTAACACTTTTTTTACTTTTCAAGAAAAGTAACAGCAGCAAAATATAGGTAGTGTTACAAGAAACAGCCATTCAGGAGTCCCATGAGGGCTGGGACTGTGCTTTGCGGTTTCCTGACTCTCACAGTACACTTTTACTTTTTAAGCTGGGCTTCATTTGTATTTGGAAGGTATGACAATCTACTTCTCAGCAAGGCTGTGTTGTTTCTAAAAGGCTGGACTTGCTAGAAGATTTAAATCTGGTGAGGATCCAATAATTCCCTTAACAATGAGTTTTAAAATCTACACCTTTAAAATAGCTCTATATCTTTAAACCTCAAGCTAACCTGAGTGTTAAAAACAGCTGGCTAACCTTTAGTAGAAATGGGAAAGGTCCAAACAAAAGGAATGACAACATTAGTGTTTCATTCTGTGCTTAAATGGATCTTTTCCTCAGCTTCGCAGCTAACCAGTGCAGATTATTTATAGGTTTTAAAGAAAAATTAACACCATTCCTTGTAGGCAGAAGAAATATGTATGGATCATTATTTATTCTTTAGCATTATAATGCCTTCTGGCTCAATGTGTGTGCTATGGACCAAGTGTAATCATGCATTTATCATCCTGACCCTTAATCTGTTCCCAAAAATTGTCCTTTAGTGGGGAGCTGTGAAACAACCTTTCTAGAGGATTTGAGACCTTCTTTTTTGCTGATGATACAAAGATCTTTACAGCCCTTGCTGTAACTGATCCTACAAATGTAAAATGATGCAAATTCCAGTTTAGAATGTTCCTTTTCCAAGAAAAATATAAAACCAAGAACCCAAATAAACAAAAAAGCCCCCAAAATTATGACATTAGTTTTCTTCACATAGTCTTTCAGTTTTATTTGGGCATTACTCAGGGCTCTTTAATACCTGAAGAGATCTTTCCCCTTCTATTGTCAGTGTAATTTTTGAGTCCTTAGCTTCTCTTTGTTTCCCCTGTTATTCCCAGTTTCTTGATTTTTCTGTGTTCCTTTCCCTAGACAGCAGTCTTAGATGCTGCTAATAGAATTCAGCTGCAGAGGAAATACAATCCTGGTAAAAGTCAGTGTACCGAATCCCTCACTAGCCACTGAACTTAGCGGGACAAAATTGCCCTTCACATAACTTTAACAGCATCCATGGAGAAATTCCAGCTATCAGTTTGTCCCGTTGTGTTTCTGTAGCCCCCTTTACCTCCAATTGTAACATGAGGTAGGGAGACAGGAGCGCTACAGCAGCTGTTACTGTTTGATCAGCAACACAATCTTTGCTGGAATTTCCATTTCCCTTGCAGCCTAGCTACTAGGATACATTTGTCACCCATACTTTGTAGCAGACTTATATTTGCCTGTAATTACACACCAATCTGGCAATACTATATTGTTAACATAAAGTACTGCCATTTCAATCCCCAATCTTAAACTGAAGTATTTGCTAAACTCTGTAATTGCTAAAATAATAAAGCTGCCATTATTGTCTGGGAAGTTTACAGCTTGTTACTGGAATACTTAAATTGGCTTAACTATACCTGTATGTACTCCTTATGTTTTCATGTGCTGCTCAAGGGCCAGACAGATGTCTGCTGGGCATAACTGTAAGTTTCTGATACTTCACAGCATGACTGAGGTTGGAAGGGACCTTGGGAGGTTATCTCGTCCAGCCTCCTGCTCAAGCAGGGCCACCAGGAGCAGGTTGCCCAGGACCACATCCAGATGGCTTTTGGTTTTGAGTTGGCTTTGTTTCCAAGGATGGAAACTCTACAAGCTCTCTAGGCAACCTGTGCCAGTGCTCAGTCAAAACTTTACTTCAGGTTCTGCAGCTTGTGATCTATTCCCATGTAGCAGGAAGTCTATAAAAGGTAACTAGGAAAAACAAGTTCAGTGTGGTTAAACTCAATGTAATGGGTACAGATAGTACTGTGAACACTTAGGGATATGCAAAGCAGAAAAGATAATATATTTTGTTTTATTTCTGTGTTGGCTTTTTGCAAACAAAAACAAACACTGATGAGGGACACAACTCTTGCTGTTTCTTACTCATTCTACAATGTTTTCCTTTGCCTTTAAATAGTTCACCATGTATTATTGTTCTCTTCCTAAGACTGCCTGGGTAAAACAGACCTCAGCACTAGAAATATGAATAAGTTTGCTGTGAACCATAAGCAATGCTGCCACGCTATTCTTTCTTCATACAGGAGGCTCAAAATATTCATACTCAGCATGTGTCTCCAAAAGCTTGGGAATTTGTGCTAAAAATGGCATAGTCTCTAACCCTAGCTCTTACACACCTGCACAGAGTCTCTCAACACTGTGCTGTTTGAAGGAGGGAGGAAGGGGAAGCTTCATGTTCTTCCGGCAATCACCACTGGACATACCACTGAGCACAGCTGGTTCTGCGTTGCCCTGAAGACCTTTTACTGAAATCAGATGTTCAGATTCTGTTGATACTTGGCACATGAGTGCAGAGTTGTGTGTTGTTTGGCCATGTAGGACCTGGTCTCCTCTTCTCACATGGACACTCACAGATCCCTCCAGCCCTTCCCCTCCATAGAATGGTTTGGGTTGGAAGGGACCTTCAAAGCTATCTAGTCCAACTCCCCTGCAACAAACAGGGGCATCTTCAACTAGATCAGGTTGTCCAGAACTACATCCAGACTGACACTGAATATCTCCAGGGATGGCGCATCCACCACCTCTCTGGACAACCTGTTTCAGTATATTACCACCCCCATTGTAAAGAATGCCTTCCTCACATCCAGCCTGAATCTCCCTCTTGGAGTTTAAAACCATCACTCCTTGTCCTATTGCAACAGGCCCTGCTAAAAAGTCTCTTCCTCTTTTTCTTATAGGCCTCTTTTAAGCACTGAAAAGCCTCAATCAGGTCTCCCCAGTCTTCATTCTCTAGGCTGAACAGCCCCAACTCTCAGCTGTTCCTCATGAGAGGTGATTCAACCCTCTGACCACTCTAGCACTGCCCCAGCCTCGAGCAGAGCTCCCCATGGTGCATCACCTCCACAGGACCAAGAAAAGTCCTGTTTCTGTGGAACAGGCATGAGGAATTCTTAACTTGGAGAAAGAGCTTCATGAGACCTTTATTGGGGATGGGATTTGAGATCAGGGACCAGAGATTATGCGCCTCTGTCAGGATGTCTGCCCAGCCATGCCGTGGCCAGGACGGAGGGGTGGGAGCCGTTGCTCCGATACAGGTACCTGGAAGGTACGGGCCGACACCGTCCTCGCGGTACCCCAACAGCCCCTCGGCCACCACACCGACATCCTCCACAGCGGAGACGGGGCAGGTCTGGGCCTGCCGGGCGGCGAGCCCGAGTCCCACGGCGGGGCCACCGGAAGGGGAGTTTCCGCCTGGGACCGGGCGGGCCGGGGCCGGGTCTCCGGGCGGGCGCTGCTCCTCCCGCGGCCCTTCGCCGCCGCCCGGCCCCGGCCCGCCCCCCGCGGCATCCCGGCTCGCGTCGCTCCGCGTTGGATTGCTCGTGCCTGCCCGGAGCCGCCGGCTGCCCGTGTGTCGGCGCGGCCAGGCGAGCTCAGCCGAGCGCAGAGGCGGATTTTGAGGAACAATACCAGCTTAGGGAGCGCGGGACCGGCGCGGCCGCCCCGCCCGCCCGCCCGCCGCACCATGTACGCCTTTGTGCGGTTCCTGGAGGACAACGTCTGCTACGCGCTGCCCGTCTCCTGCGTGCAGGACTTCAGCCCCACGTCCCAGCTCGACTTCGACAACCAGAAGGTCTACACGGTGTACCGCAACCCCGAGGAGGCGGAGGAGGACGACGAGAGCCCCGCAGAGTGGGGCGACCGCCTACTGCTCCACAAGGCCCAGATCCTGGCGCTGGCAGGTGAGGGCGGGCCGGGCCAAGGGGGGAAGGAAGGGGTGTGTGGGGGGGCCGGGCCTGGGGAAGCCCCAAATGCCGACCCCCACCCCGCTGAGGTGAGGGAGGGAGGGAGGGGGGGACAACGGGGGAGGGGGGCGGGCGGCATCGCGCCGACAGATGCTCAGAGCCCGGGCGGCACAGGGCG
>WYDI02006712.1:0-10504 GCA_009867235.2 Psittacus erithacus
TAATCTGAAGCTTCAGATCATGTCCAGTAGGGTTTTGAATCTTCAGGGATGGAGGCTTCACAGCCTGTCTTTGCAATGTTTCAGTGTTCAGCCACCCTCACAATAAACAGGCATTTTGTTATGTTTTAACAGTAATTCTGTTTGCACCCATTGCCTCTTGTTCTTCCATTGGATACCACTGGGAGGAGTGTGGCTTCATCTCCTTTACTTCCAGTTGCAGTGGGTTGACCAGAGCTGGCTGGCAGGTGCACAAGTTACTCAACCAAACCCCCATCTCAACAGGATAGGAAGAGAAAAGAAGATGAAAAAAATCATGGGTCAAGATAAGGACAGAGAGATCATTCAGCGATTACAATGACAGGCAAAACAAATTTGGGGAAATGAATTTAATTCATTAGCAATCAAATGAGAGTAGGATAATGAGAAAAAAGGACAAATCTAAAACCAGCTTTCCCCCACCCCTTCTTCTTCTGGGACTCATCTTCACTCCCAGCTTCTCTACCGCCTATGCATATTGAAATTCCCTTTGTAAAACTTCCTGAGAACTTGGTCAACCCATTTCTGCAATCTGTCTAGGTATTTCTGAATGACAGCACAAGTAATTGTTGTTACCAACTACTCCTACCAGACTTGTATCATCTGCAAACTTGTTAACAGTGCATTCTGTCCCGTTATTTAGGTCATTAATGAAAATATTAAATAGTACTGCCCTTTGTAATGACCTCTAGGATTGCACCTTCTGTTATCCTTAACATGTTTGGAAATAATTTCCAAGAGGATTCTCTCCATAGTCTTCCCAGGGTTCTAGATTAGGCAGACCAATGTGTAGTCAGTTCCCTGACTCTTTGTCCTTCTCATAGGTAGAAGTGATACTTGCTTTCTTTCAGTGCTCAACAACCTCCTTTGATCACCACAGACTTTCAAAAGTAATAGACAGAGTCCTCATAGTGACATTGATCAGCCCACTTAGCACTTGTGAGCGCATTCCATCAGGTCCTATGGACCTGGGTATGTCCAGTTTGTTTACATGTTCCCTAATCTGATCCTCCTTTACTGAGAAATTTTCCTCACTCCAGAATTTCTCCTGGTCTTGGGGACCTTACTGAGAGCCAATCATACCAGTGAAGACCAAGGTGGAAAATGCATTGAGTGTCTCAGCCTTTTTTATGTTTTTTTTTTCACCAGGTCTCTTGCCCTATGCAGCAGTATACCTGCATTTCCCCTCATCTTCGTTTTGTTGCTGATATAACTGTACAATCCCTTCTTTTTGCCCTTTACATCCTTCCCCAGATTAAATTCCAAATGAATTTGTCTGTCCTAACATCAGGATGGGACTCCTTTTGGTTCTTTTGTTGCTCATAAGGCCTGTCTTGCTCACATCTCCCAACACACTTCACTTTCTGACCTGGTCCACCTTTTTCTCACTTGACTGGGGGTAGCCATATCCTTTCTTAGATTTTCTTAGCTAAAAAAAATCCAGTCATATTGGTTAGACTAATCTTGGGATCCATGTGACTCTTTCTTGGAGTTACAACCATAATACTTGCTCATTTAAACTTGAAGCACTGGTCAACAGCACATTTTTTTCTGATTAAAGCTTTGAAAGTGGTTGATTGATTTGGTCTTCAAAACTTTGAAGACTGTTGTCTGATTAAAACTTTGAAGACCACTGCATTATGACATTTTTAGTATTAAAAAAAAATAAAAATCCAGAATCTATTTAGCAAAATGTAAATTTCAGAATGTTAAAGACTTTATAAAAGAAACATTTAAAAATGTCCATCCTTTTTTAAACATTAAAATTGAAGTCTGCCTCAGTTTTTTTTCTGATTTGTGAAGTCATGGACCATGCAGTAAAGAGGATGATCTTCTAATTACATTGGAAGTGTTTTCTTCAAGATTGTAAAGCATAGTTCAGAATATTTCTAGGAGTGCTTTTCATAAAGACTTTGGCATTTCATGAAGTCCAAAATTCTCACTGTTCATCCTGCTCTGCAGCCTGGATTTCTGAAATTGGTTCTGAATCAGAGACATTTAGTTTTCCAATAATCTGCTAATAAAGAATCCTCTTCATACCTGAAACACTTTTTCTTCCACAGACAACTGGCAGTTTGTTCTCCATCCTGTGATGAATTTCAGTTTGTTCTTCAGCATACACAATTAACTAATCCTTAACATTTTTCTTTTGTTCAGGTATCGTATCTTAAGTATTAGAATTGGATCTAGTGAAGTCATTGAAGCCCAGTAATTAAACCTGATACAAAACTTTTATAATCATACTACCAGACCAAATCATAACATTGTTTTTGATGTTTTCACCTTTGTGTGTGTATTTGTGTTCCTTACTGGGTTTACTGTTATTGCTAGTAACTTACATACATTGCTACTCCTGTTTATTCTGTCTTCCCAAAGCATAATCCAGAAATACTGATAAATATGGATTAGCTCACACAGTTTGTGAAAGTACATACTTCTTTTAAATTATGTCTTCAGTTCACGAGCTACATTGTTCATCTCTCTAAAGCCACAGGGAATAAACCTATTTTATACACAGGAATCAAGAGCGTAACTAATAAAATCACATAGTGGATTTAGGTTAGAAGGGACCTTTAAAGATCATCTAGTCTGAAAACTTGCCATGGGCAGAGACAACTTTCACTAGACCAGGTTTCTCAGAGCCCCATCCTGACTTTGAACACTAAATATATTATTTATATATCAGTAATAACAGCGTATGTTATGTGAGCTTGTCAGCACTGAGCAACTCTTTTTCTATTTAAAATTAAAGGTATTTTGCAAATATTTCTAGGGAGGGAAACTCAGTATTAAATATACTATTTTGAGTAAATATACTCAAATAGTTTACTATTCAAAGTTGTTGTATAAGGCAATTTCTTTTGTGAAGACAATAGACTTTGTCTTGTAACCACCATAATTTTCCCCAGTTTCTGATTATTTGTGAAACAGTAAATATTTGAGCAGAAGTTAATTGTTTCTATTCAAACATTTGACACATTCTTCATTACTTTTAGAGCATGTGAGCTTTTCATTCAGCCACAGTATGCCAGTGACAATAGATAATGGTCCATGGTGAAACACACAAAAAACAGAACAGCAATGTTTGGCATGTTTTGTGGGAATATAACCTTGAAAACAGAGTAATTAACATCGCTATTAGCAAAAGGGAGTCTTATACCAGTTGCCAGACACATGAGGTAATGGTCCGTGGTGGCTTCTCCCCAGAAATCCCCTAAAAGTCTCAAAGTCCACTTTGGAAATCCCCAAACAGAGACCCTTTTGTAACAACTGTGCAGTCATGGCAAATAGCCATAACTGGCCACTCCCTCCAATGTAGGCTGGCCCCCTAAGTCGGAATGAGTGTGTACTTTCGCTAGTATGAAAGCCCGAGCCTCAGGAGATGCGGGGAGGCAGAACCTCGTATCACCCAGGTCAGCGCTGCCTCCACGGGGACACCCACTAAGATTGAGCCTGCCACCTCCAACTGTGATGATGTCTCTTGGAGCTGGCTTCCTGATCATTATCACATGGTCTTTGGGGTTGGTAAGGTAAACACTCACCAAAAATATAAAAGTTTCTGTTACCCTTTGCCAGCTCTTCCTCCCTGTCTTTTCCTATAATAATAAAATAGCTGATTTTTTTATCTATTGTGTCTTGCCTGTCTCTCTCAACCTGGAATCCTCGAACTCTGGAACACACAGCTACAGTAAAGACTGATGAAACCATTAGATGTGTTTTAAACATTAAGTTTATCCATATAGAGTTTGGCAACATCTTAAAGGCATTCTGTCAGGTTCATTCACTGTTTAATTATTAACTGTTGATACTGAATAACTGTACGATTGTTGTAATTTGTCATTACACTCTATTGCAGGCACAATTTTTTCATTGTATAGCTGGCGGTTCCAAGGTTTCAGTTAAGTGAACAGGAGCCATAATAGCATCTCATGGAAGTCAACAGCTTCCTTATGAAATAAACCTACAATTTTCTCATGATTAATGAATAATACCAATGAATACTGTAACTAATTAGCACATCCTGTATTTTCCTACACTCAAATTGACATTCTTTTCTTGATTTTGTGGCTCTTAACCAAAAAAACTAAGTTACATTTTGAGGATTAGAATTGTCAGTTCTTGCTGCTGAAGTATTTCTAAATGAAGGCTCAAAGGACACAAGATTGTTGTCTTAGTTAAAGAAAATGTAGAAGTGACATGTGCAAAGTTAGTTTCAGTAGTTTGGATTCTGTGATTCAGCTGCAGAGTCTCGTTACTTTTACTATTTTCACAACTTGTCTAAGAAAGAAGATAATGTGTGATATCTTCTTTGATTAGCTCATTAGGACCAAAGCTATGGAAAAATAATACTGCATGATGGTAACTGAGCTAGTAATTTATAAGCTGTCTATATTCTCACCTTGTCTATGAAATATTCACTGTGACCTCTCAAGGGGTAAAGCCTAGTCCTCTTTACTGTCTTTAGTTGAAAGCAACAAATACCTGGACTGCAGCAGCAGTGAGGACCACAGTAAAATTTGTATTTGAATTTTTTAATTAGATTTTTTTTTAAATGGAGGAATAAACCTTGTTTTAATCTATTTCTATCATTTTCTCATGGGAATAAGTTAAACAGGTATAAATAGAGCACACACGTGTGTAAGTATAGAGCATGCTAAGTAGCAAAACTTCTTAGCGGGTGATGTATATACCTTTCCTCTCATGTGTACACCTTTCCTTACACATAGTTGGATGATTTAGTTATACACACCATCTATACCATACACTATACTTTGAAACTTACTCGAATGTTAACTGAAAGCAGAGTCACAAAGAGCTGGGGATTTGAGATCCTTATTTAGAGTCCATGCCAGTATCTACTTTTGTGTCTCTAATTGTCTTCCCTTCAAAGATGAGCTGTAGATCTCCTTTCTGCAGTTGCTTCCTTGTTCCATCTTTCCCTCTAAATTGAAAAGTATCTTTGGATGAAAAGACCTTTTGCTACAAATGTGGCTTGTTCACTTTCAGGCAAGAAATGCGTATAAGGCCATTCAGTTTTAATGTTAATAGAAAACAATTAAGCTGCCTTCTGGGTCAATATCTGTACTTTTTGGCTTTGCACACAAACATACTCACAGTTCTTTTTAGCTGGGGCTTCTAATGCCTGGACGTCTGAGCAGCTTTTCATCACAGCTCTAAAACTGTGTGACAGCAATGGAAAATGCTTTGATAATGCTTATTTACTTGGACACAAAGGTGTTGTGAGGATTAAATAATTACTACTTATAAAACACTTCAAAATTCTAACTTAAAATTATGAGGTGGCAGCTCTTCAAATCTGGACATGCCTTGAAATTTTAGAGAATATTACCTTATATATATAGACCATAGCCTATGTATTATCGGAGACTACTTCATATAATAGTGTGTTTTTACCTGGCTATAGAAGTCCTATGAAATGCAAATTGTAACAACAGGTCTAGCTTGGTGCAGGCAGTGATAAAATTTTGTATATGAAGGACTTTGAAACATATACTCAGGACATGTATTCAGCAGCAGTGAGACTTAAATGGGCTACATTTGTTCCCTCAGAGTGACTTACCTGAAACACATTTGCCACAGTGATCTGAGACGGCTTATTACTGGGAGAGCTCAGTATGAAAAGATTAAATCACTATGTGCCATGGTAGCCCTTTCATACAAGTTAAAACTGCTGTAACTCACAAGAGGAAGCAGGGTATATTAGTCTGGGCAGAGCTATGTTAATGCACTGCTTCTGCTGTAGTCAGATCAATAGGAAGATGTTTGGTAGCAAGCAGAATTACACCTCTTTTTTCTCCCCTCCCCTCCCCTCACTGAAATTCTTCTAACTCTTTAGACACTCTTTCTAGCTACTGCCAGGGATCTGCCATTTCTCTTGTGTGTCAGCAGCAGCTGGCAGCACTCAGGCTTCTTTGTTCACATTTTGATGACATCCTTCCTTCCATACTTTTCTGCAATTCTGATGATACAGTTTTCAAGAGCTAAGCTGATCATCTTAACACTATGAATCATAGCAATCAGTGTAGACATCACTGTAGAGAGGATCCACCTTACCTAGCTTCTGATGTGTGCATCTGAAATTGTTAACTCCCTTTACAGTCAGTGCAGAGGAAGGCACGGCTACAGTTCTGATAATGAATGTATTATCAGGCCTTTACTTGATGGAGAGGTAAACCACTTTTTAGGAGTACTCCTAGGTATTTAGAAGAAATCTAGAATATTAAAATTAGAGAATGGACTGGATGACATTTAAAGGTTAGACATATGCCTCCCACCCTAAATTATAAACATTATTGTATGGCTCTGTGATGTGTTGCCTGTTGTCCAAGGAGATGAGCTATGTCTTACATATATCTGCTCCAGTATTCCCATTTGTACTTTATGAAAATAGTGATTCTGAAACAGAAAGCATTGATAGACAAAACAGTAGTTGACGAGAAGGAGTTGGGATTCCAGTGTATTTGTGCTTGTGCTGTAATACCAATGTTCTCATTGTGAAGATCAGATTTTTTTAATTTTTTTTTCAGTGTCATCCCCTCATATGCAAGACTTCATTACTTCAAGAAAAAAAAAAGAAGCAATTTTGATTTTAGGAATCTAGCGGTATTTTTCCTAATGTGTAACTGTAGCACAGTTTTTATTGTTTCTTTTGGCAGTATTTGCACCGGGATTTTCCATAACTTTATTCACAGTGGGAATGGCTGGTACTCTCATAGCCTGGTTTGTCTCATTTGCCTTTATCTGAAGTAAGCTACATCCATCTAATACAGTTTAAGCTTTGGCACATCTCAATGAGCTTTTGTAGGTCTTATGTATTTTTAATACTTATATTCTGCCCTTAAAATGGATTTTTCATCAATGCGCCACAATTTCCTAAATGGCAGTCAAGTCTGTTTTACACTTCCTTTTGACCCTATTATATGCAGTTTTGGATGCCACGTATCATAATGAAGTTAAATGATTTGCACCTCTAGGTTAGCTGCAGTATGTTAGCATTTGCAATGTCTTCTAACGAATGTCGTACATATTTTTCTGGCAGATGAGGTTGAATTTTTTCATCTTCTACTTGTATGACCTGTAGTTTTGTCACAGGCACCTTTGAAGTCTCATATTGATTTTAAGGTGCTTTATAAATTACAAAGTACACCACCTGAAGTATCTCTTAACATTTCTTCCTGACCTTCCATGGTCTTATATTTCCAGCCACTTAAGCTCAGTTGTAGCTGATGATTACATGTCACACTGGCAGTCCTTTTGAAAAGTTTTCTTTTTTACTTGATCTGAGTGACAGAAACAGCAGCTTTAAAAGGATTTATGCTTCATCGTAACTCAACCATGTTTTGAGTGACAACACCAGCCAAAACTCAGGCATGTTACTTCTTATTTGGTGCCTTCCTTTCTTGTTTCTTATTGTAACTCTAAGTGTGTGTTTCTCAGAGGTAGCCTGGATACCTCAGTATCCTGCAGGGTAGAACTTAGAAAAAGAACTCACCATACCTAACAGTTAGATGTACATGCATAATTTTGTGTTTATAGCAATTCAATATGAAAAAGTTTCTCACTAGTTGTCATTGATGCTTGATGTTTGCAGACATGATTTTTTGAAATTCTAAAGCCAGAGCTTTTGAGATGGAATAAAGGCAGCTGTTGTAATATTATACGTAGTTAATCAATTAGTATGTTTATAGTAGGTCAGCCAATTTAAAATTACTACAATTTTCCTTCTTGCTGCATTGTGTGGAAAATTCACAACAGTTAATAAATAGACAAAGAGGTGGGTAAGGGACTAGGAACATAGATCAGGATGCAGAAACAACCCAGAGAGTGGGCTAAATGCTATACTACTCAGGATACTCACTTGCTTTTCCTCTGTGTCCCCCTGAAACTCAAGTCTGCTGCACAGTAAACTTTGCGGTGTAGGGAGGTTGAACACGCGGGCATGTATACATAGTTATGCCTGCCCTATACCCTAAAAAATTATTGGGATACTCAAGTGAGTGCAGAGGAGACAGAAACTGTTCTATATCTCTTCAGAACAAGGAGGCACAAAATTTCAGCTAGTCACCCTAGCATAAGTATTGTTTTTGAAAAGAGGGATATGATAATTTAAACGACAGCACAATGTCTGTGTGCAACCAGAACCCATAGTTGTGTGGTAACCTCATTAAAAACCCCACTACCTACTACATCCCCAAGGGTGTTGGTAGATGGGACTCACAACTTTATAAAGCCTGAGACATGTCTGAGTTTTCACAGAGACAGAAATTTTACTGCTTGATAAAATTAAATATAATTTTCTGATAGTCTTAAGATGGGAAATAGAATATTTTCTGACCAAAAAGTGCCTCTAGGATCTTTTCTGTAATTTGTAAGGTAGTTTTCTGACAAAAGATTAAAAAAACCCAACCCACCAACAAACAAACCAACCAACCAACCAAAAAAAAGAACAATCACAAAAGAAACAAAAGGAGAAAGAAAATCCTCCATATTGCACTCTGCATATTAGAAATCTGTAGAATGTCTTGATATGGTGCCCCATATAGCACAAAATCATCCTGCACACAGTTGATAGGCTCACACTGAACAAACTGATGGTGCAGTTGGCAGCAGCTGGCAACATAGCCTGTAGGGAAAAAATAATGAGGGCTCAGAAACAAAAAAAGCCAGTCACAATTTTCTTTCTCTTGTCTGATATACACTATATGGAATCTGCCTGGATTCTGCACCTTGGAATGATGTGTGGAAATTGCAAAAGTTCTGGCTCTAAGGCTACACCTTGTCTTGCCTACCCTTACATCAGTAGTGGCAATCATATGGCTCGGATGGAAAGAACAGATATTCTTAAGAACAGGAACATGTACTGTGTAACTCTTCCTATTTTTAAGTAACATCCAAAATATTACAGATAGAGGAGACCCAAAATGCACGAATCAACAAAGCATTGCTTGTCTTAAATTTTTTAACATTATCCAGTTCTGATTTACACACAGGCATGAATGTCCCCCCAATGATTAGGTATTTTTCTGCACTAACCCATGTAGGCTCAGATCTGATACCAGGAAAAGAACCCACTATGGTAATGGTAAAGTCTTTGGAAAATCATAACTGGGAAGGTCCTTTTAGGTTAATAACTTGGGGAAGAGGCTATGGTTGTGTCTTTACAGAACGAGGACCCCGATGGATCCCTGTGCGATTTATACCCATTCGTTTATATAAGCGACGGCTGCCAATGAAGATTGATGCCAATTCATTGCTGAAATCAACCCATGGGAAGTACAAAGTTAACCAGTCTCTTTTTGGAGAACCAGTCAACAGATAGCATCTCCATGTGGGAGCATATCACAGCTGGACTTTCCAGCCACTAATAATAGACTGGGAACATCTACACCCGGAAAGGGCGCCACTGGACAACAGTGTTGCTTTTAGACGTTGATTCTGTGAGGCACACCTCACTACAGAACAGAATGACTGTTGATTTTTATTGTTAGCTCAAGGCCATGGGTGTGAAGATTTTGATGCTATGTGCTGCGTGAATTTATCAGATCATCCATAAAAGCATTCTGGGCTTAAAAACAAGGACAGTACACCTTCAGGAAGATGTAGGACTGAATTGGTTGAACAAAGTGTTTTCTGGCTTGAGCATTACAGGATGGATTTACTTTATCTTATTTGTTAGTCTTTTTAGGTATCCTAATCTGTGTGCCTTGTTTAAAGTAATCATTTTGTCAGTCTTTTTGGGTATTCTAATCTGTGTGCCTTGTTTGCTGCAATAGTAAATGGAGAATATAGAAACTTTGGCAAAAGTAGATCATAAATCTATAAAAGCTGCCTTTTAGTAAAACAAAAAGGGAGAGATGTGGGTGATGGGTGTCACGTTAAGATACCAGGCAGTCTACCCGCTTCCCAAGAAGGATGAGACCCTTGTATCCAACCTGCCTGCCCACCCTGGGCAGCCCGCAAAGTTGGAGGGTGTTCACCCAGCCTATTCAGGGACCCTACGAGCAGCACCACGCTGATAGAAGTTAGGGAGACCAGTCCACTCGCTTCCCAGGAAGGACGAGACCCTTGTATCCGACCTGCCTACCCCCCCTTTGGGTAGCTCATGAAGTCGGAGGGTGTTTGTTTAACCTATGCAGGAACCTCACAAGCAGCATGTTAGGCCAAATCCCTTAAAAGTTTCTGGAAACTTATATATATAAGAAATTTATTACATATGCTTGTGACAGGATACAGGTTCAAGGTAGCCGGTGATAGTGACTGACTACGAAAACAGGTTTGGTTAGAATTAAAACTGATCAGTGATAATACTAAATAGCTAGCAAGATGTTAGTAATTGAATGCGCTTAACACAGAGCTGTTACCCAATAGGTGTCCCTATGGGGGGGGAGAAGAGAGATCCAGCCCGTCGACTGATCCCAGACGTTTCGATGGAGGGCTTCTCCCACCA
>WYDI02006713.1:6874-28844 GCA_009867235.2 Psittacus erithacus
GATGATCAGGGGACTGGAGCACCTCCCGTATGAAGATAGGCTGAGAAAGTTGGGGCTGTTCAGCCTGGAGAAGAGAAAGCTGCATGGTGACCTCATAGCATCCTTCCAGTATCTGAAAGGGGCCTACAAGGATGCTGGGAATGGACTTTTCATTAGGGAATGTAGTGATAGGACAAGGGGTAAGGGGTTAAAGCTCACAGAGGCTTGGGTGAAATGGTTTAGTGTGAGGTGTCCCTGCCCATGGCAGGGGAGTTGGAACTAGGTGATCTTAAGGTCCTTTCCAACCCTAACTATTGTATGTTTCTATGTTTCAGTTCATGTAAAATGTGCTAGCTAAAGGCAGAGAGAGAATAGAAGAGGCATCCAGAATGAGGATTAAATTTATTATGTTTGTGGAAAAAAAAGTGATTTATTTTTCCATTATCTTGAATCCCTGTCCCATAAGTGTTACAGAGGGTTCTATTTTCTTGAGATGTAAACTGCTGCAATGTTAAATGCTTGAACTGTTGACAATGCTTCAATAAACTCATCAGTCCCAATTGTGATTAGAATTCAGAGATTGGGACTGATCTGTATTGAGCATATAATGGATTAATGTGGCTAAAACCAAGCACAGAGGTGAATCCTGAGACTTCTTGACAGGCCAGTGCTGGTTAAGAGTGGCAAGTGGGGACAGGTAGTTAGCCCACATTGCGTCAAATAACTCTCACATTACATGTTTTTATCTCTCCAATATGTTTATTTGCTTTGTTTGTTGCCTTCCTTAATTTCTGATCATACTTTTTCTTAAAGGTTTAAGAGAAGGATAAACAGGATAAAAAAGAAAGACTTAAAATGCTCAGTGGTGGATCTAGTTGGAGTTCCTTCCTGCAGATGCATGGAAAACAAAAGAAATTGATTTGTAGTGCAACCTTTTTAACTTAATTGCTTAAATGTCAGCTGCTTTCAGAAACAACTGCTTTCAAAATGCCTTCTCTACTGTAGTGGATAAGTTGCTAAATTCTTGACTTAGAAAAATATGCCTAGCACATTAGTGTGCTTGAAGATTCACATTTGTTTGGTGGTGAGGTTTTGCTTTATAAGTTATTGACATTTTTTTCTAACGTGTAAAATCACTGGGATCAAGCAAACAACATAAAATTACAAAACTTCCAGGATGTCTAAAAATAAATCAAAATTGCTTTCACTGTTTTACAGCAGTTTTAGGAGAACCAGAAGGTATGAGGCCTTATTCAGAAAAATTTAGTTGTATAAAAATTATCTGCATTTAATAGTGTTTGCTTCTTAAAGTCTCTAATGTTTTTGGAATTATGGTCTTTTTACAGCATTTGTATTATGGCTATGTATCTGTTTGCTTGGCCCTCTTGGAACTTTAAAGAGGACAGGATAGCAGAAGATAAAGTAATTGATTAATCTGCTGGTCCTAAACTTATTTCCATTTTGAAGGAGCATAGAGCTTCATGTGTATATTGCTGCAGTTGAGCAGCAGGATGCTGCAAGGGGTGTGTGTGAGCTCTTATTTCACTCCCATGTTGGCAAGTGATCCCTTCTGCCAAGTTGAGGGCTCAAAAAGAAGCATAAGATCCCTTAAGAGCATAAACAGGAAATAGCTATTTGTAAGGTGATATACAAAACACTTTGCTTTTTATTGACATTTCTCTTCTTGCAGCATCTTTCAAGAAAGGTCATTCTGTCTGTTTCTTCTATCGATGATTCAAGTAACACTTAGAGCTGTGAATAGAAATGCAATGCCATTAACACCCTGTGGTGCTAACCTTTATTTTAATGAAATATTAATTCCTAAAGAAATAGGCAGCAAGCTGTTAGGAGTGGGGGCTGGCATGTGTAAGTTAGGTTGCTTGAAGTTAAAGGGACAAGAATAGAGAGTTGAATGTGGCAGCCTTCAATGATTCTTTCCATTCTGGGTATTTAAATGTATTTAAATATTAAGTGATTCCTAGGGAGCCTTTTGGCAGACAACTTAATCATTCTCTCTCACATTAATTGTCTTTAAATATTAAGTTTTCTTTGAGGCTAAAGTCTTCAGGACAAGAACCAAACCTTCATGTATTCTGTTACAGAGGCCAGCAAGTCCCGAGAATTTTTCAGCCTGTCGCTTTGCTAAAGTGAGCATTAATTAAAGCTGATATTTAATCTTCCCTAACTCCTTCCAACAGTCTGACAATTTGGAGGTTTAATGATCAAACCATTAGATTGCTAGTTATTTTAACTGGGGAAAAACTCAAACAACATCTCTCTTCTGCTTTTGCAGATGATGTTGAATAGCTTGTCATTTTTATTTACCAAAATTTTAATCAATGAATGTTCAATTGGATATAGGTTGGAGGTTATTGGATATAATCCTAGGAAAGTAGAGATGTGTATGTGTGTGAGACAAAGAAAGAATGCTTGTGTGATGATAAGATGGAAGCAAGTAGAAAGAGTAATTTTGGAGAGATAAACATGAAAGACTAAAAATAAAACCTGACTTGTACAAGGGAAGTGTACAGACACTTTCACTCTGTGTCTCCTTGAAAAAAAAAGTCCTCCAGCATATCATCCCTTGTTTTGACATACTGACATTCTTTTATACTTGAAATACAGTAGAGGTAAGTATATTGTGTACTGTAGGTGTTGAGGAGAACTGCAGCCTAATACCTTCAAAAAAATATGACCAACAGCAGCTGGAAGAAACCTAATTGTTTTTAAGATTTATCTTAATGGAATTGCGATCAGGATTATAAAGTAACATTGCCTATAATACTGCTAGGACTCAATCCATTAACCAATGAGCAAAATTGTTCCATATGCATGTCAAGTTTGCTGTAGTCTCTTACCTACATATTGGGTATCAGTAACTTTTCAAATCCCATACTGGGAAGCTGTCAGAAACACAGTTCAAAACTGCTTGGTTATACTCACTGACATTTTATTCTTTGAAATTATTTGTCTAACCCCCTATAAATAATACCTTGCAATTAAGAATATTGTAATTTGTCAAAATAGAAATAGCATAGAAATAAATGGAAAACAGAGACTTACTACTTCATGTGCTGTGCTACTTTTTTGCTTTTTTTCCACAAGAGGTGTTTGGCTGTTGTGTGCCAGTTTTATTATTTCGATAGTTCAAAAAAAAAAACAACCCAAAACCAGAAACCAAACAACAAACATGTTCAAGAATCTAAGTGTGCTACAACACAATGGAAATTGTATTGGGGTTTACCAGTATTTGGGAATAGATTTTCCAAGTAGTCATGGTTTTGCCTGCAAGAGTATTCTGGAGTATTCTCTACATTTAATGCCTAACGAACTCCACTGTCATCTGACATTTAACTAGCAATAATCTTTATGGGACACTACCAGTGAAAACCATCTCTGATTTGAAAATTTTATTAAATCCAGCTAATTTTTGGGGGTACAGTAGAGATTTTAAACTGCATTTGTGTGTGCAATAATATTGCAATCATAATAATCAGAGTTTCTAATAATACTATGACAATTGTGTTCAGTGGGGAATTTATTGGTAAGAGTGGTAGAAATCCTGCAGTGACTGTAATGTAGTTACTTGGATCAGTGAGTATTGGCATTTATCACGCAAAGTTGAGAAGCTGAGATTAAACTTTTAAAAACACTCCTTGTTGTGCACTTAGACTGTACCTGTAGGTAGAGAGAAGCCACTATGTTCCTTCTGCATGAAACTCGTAATAACTGACTGAATATTATGTGGGATTGGTGTTTCTGCATCAGATATTGAACAAGTATGAGTTTTCCTCAATTTTCACAATACACAATTCCTTTGGGAGAGTGAAAGAGTCAGAAAGCATTTGCATTTACCTCTTATTAGCATCAAGATATTTTTAATCATTCAAAATTTCCAGAATCAGGTAAAAGCTGGGCTGTACGGTTGGGGACATGGTATAGAAGTGCATTTACACCACACTGTTAATCTGAAAGCATTAAATCAGTTTTAAACCAATAGTTTGCACTTCAGCATCTCTTTGAGGTCTAAATTTTGAGATTTCACCATTGTGTTTTGTTTTTTCCCAGGCAGAAAAAACCCCACCTTTAAAGGTCAGAAATGGACATGGTATCTGCTTAAAATTATTTATCATATAATACGCATGTATCTAGATTGTAGGTAGATAGGAATTCATTATTTTTTTTATATCTGCAAATATAGTCAAATATAGCATAAAAATAGCTTAGATTTTCTATATTATTTCAAGGAAAAAAGTTTAAATGTGACAGAACTCTATGCAAGTGATGAATAATTAGTGTACTAGAGACAGATAATTTGTTATAAAAGGTAAAACTATTTCACAGAGCCTAAGCCATACTATTTTCACATTTCCAAGTTTGAAGTCTTACCCATTTCATTAAGATTACAGTATTATTCAAATAGTTTTTCTTCCTGAGGGTAAGTTTAATTGAATATTACACGTCCACTGTGCAGCAAAGTATTTAACTCCCTACAAACTAAAAATACAAAGATACAGTAAGAGTGCAGATTATCCCAAGTCAGGTGCAGTGTCATGTCTTGCTTTTTGTCATGCTCCCTTCTCCCTGGACACTGAACTCTACCTTCTCATGGTTACTGCAGCTGAGCCTGTCCCCAGCTTCCACATCCCTGACCAGTTACTTTTTGTAAAGATGAGGTGCAGTAGAACACTCTAGATTTCAATAGTTAACAGTACAGACTGCCACTGAATACTAGCGTATTTTTATTTCTATGCCTTATTTTAGTGTATGCATATATTTGATTAAGTATATCTTACTAACATAATACTGATAAAGATGCTTGCCAGCATTATTTTTTTTTTTTTTTTGCTGCATTCAGGCAGATTAAATGTATTTAGCAAACTGTTAGTAAACCATTGTAGTCATTTAAAAGTGAAAAGTGCAAGAATAATGACAGAAAATTATTCTGGATTACAGTGAAAAAATCCAAACCATAGTTTCTTCAATTTATAAATGTCTAGATAGAATCAGTGACTGGGACCATAGAGTTAATGTGATTCATTTTAAAGCTTCAGTATCAGGTTTTGGCCTTCTGTTTGCAAGCTGTAAAAAATGACAGTCCAAGGCTTATCTACTGTCATGAAGGCAAGAAGCGCTTTTTTGCAATTATCAAAGACTGTGTTGGTTCATTGTTTTTCATAGGTTTGATAAACATTTATATTGTGAGAATTATAGTGTTGCCTTTCTGTCAGATGAGCAGGAATCACTATATATGATTACCAGTGGTGGTTTTCGAGCAGGTCCACCTTGGCTGGGGAAAATGTCTGCAGAAGATACAGAGGAAAAGTTAATTCTTCCATTAACAGCTGCAAGAGCAGGGACAGGCAGCTGATACTTCATCTTCAGTATCAGCTTTTCACTTTAAGGTTCCAACTACACTGTTTTTTAGGGCAATCATATGAAGGGGTGGTTTAGTACTTCTCTAAGGGGCTTCTAGAACACATTACTTGCTGGTTCCTGGAGTTTTAACATGCCATATGTCTTCTTTCAAATTCTCCTCAATTTGTAAGAGGAAACATAAGAAACCTTCCCAGCATGAATATTTCTGTTCTCCCACATACATTCAAAGTTATTGTGTAAGGTCTCTGACATAAATTAAGCAAGTGTTTTTCATTTTGTTTTTATGACTACATCTTCTTTAAACTTGACCTGTATTTACATTTCTTGCACATATCTGGTGATGAATGATATTTTCTTCCCTGAAGAGACTTCAAATAAAGGGCTTTTTTTTCTTTCATTTTCAAGCTCTCTTCTAGTATTTTTTTTTCTTTTACAGACAAATAAAATTAAAGGTCACTGTATTCTGAATATCATCTATGAAAACTCATATATTTGCCTTGAACAGTAAAATAATTTCAGTGTGTTTTTTGCTTTCAGATAAACAAAACCTGCAAATTTGCTTCCAAAGCCTTTTCTTTTTTTTTTTCTTTTTCAAACTGCAAATTTTGTTTAAAATAAATACTTTTCCACTCAAAAAATAAAACATTGCCTTAAAAAAAGAAAATCAAATGATTTTATTAATGGTCTAAAAAGTTCTGAGTATTTGTTACCTTGCTGTGTAATAAATGTGTAATAAATAAATGTGTAATAAATAAAAATTGTGTAATAAATGACTCTTCATTTTTGTTAAGGCCCTGTTGTGGTTTAAGCCCAGCCGCAACTCAGAACCACGCAGCCGCTCTCTCACACTCCCCCTTTCCTCCCCCCCCACTCCTGGAGGGATGGGGAGGAGAATCAAAAGAATGCAACTCCCACTCCCACAGGTTGAGATAAGAACAGGCCAGTAACTAAGGTATAACACAAATCACTGCTATAATAATAATAGTAATGGAAATAACAAGGGAAGAGAATACAACCGCTCACCACCTCCCGACCGATATCCAGCCCGACCGAGCAGTGATCTCCCTTCCAGGTGACTGCCCCCAGTTTACACCCTGGACATGACGTGCTGTGGTATGGAATACCTCTTTGGCTAGTTTTGGTCAGGTGTCCTGTCTTTGCTTCCTCCTGGCTTCCGCTCCTCCCTGGCAGAACACGAGACTCAGAAAGTCCTTGGTCATTACTAGGCAGCAGCTAGAAACATCGGTGTTATCAGCACTGTTCCCAGGCCAAAAGTCAAAACCACAACACTGCACCAGCTACTAAGAAGGAGAAAAATGACTGCTACTGCTGAACCCAGGGCAGCCTAGAAGTCTTTTAACGTCTTTTCTAAATCTTCACATTTTGGTTCCATGGGAGAACCTTGTAATTTTCTACAGCTGGTGCTGCAACTGTGGAGGTAATACTAGAAATCTTAATGTTCCCTGTCAAGCAGTCATTTCCTGGAAAAGCATAACATTTCTTAGTGGGTGATCTTTCTTTATTTTCTCCCCAAGGAATAAAATAAAGAACATATATCCCTAATGATGAAGGTCACAAAACCTCCAAATTTCATACCATGTCTTAAACCTAGAGATATATTTCAGACTAGATCTTCAGCTCACATAAAATTATGAATACACGCATTTCAGTATGCTGTTTACTTGCTATGTTTACTTACTTGAGCTGAAAAATCAATTGAGTTAAACAGCCAAGAGACCAAATAATTGTTATTTCACATGCAGCACATTTGAGAGGCAGCAATGCTGGATGGTATCAGACACACCAGCAGCACCTGTAGACGCTAAATAGTTAAGTGATCTGGACAAGAATCCAAGGCTACAGTCTCACAAGTTTTGCCAATTTGCATGGACATGATCAGAAACAAAGAATACTAGCTATTGCAAAACAAGGAAGGAGGAAAAAAATATTGCTTGTGACATGGTGAACTTAGAAAATAGCTGGTGATACTTCCTGAAAGCAGAGAGTGTGTATTTACTTGAGGTCTAGAGTGTTTATGTTGTCTCTCTGGTCTACTAGACAAAATTACTGCAACTGCAGAAACTGTAGAACAGTTTCAATTTTGAATCATTTATTTTTTGAGATTTACAGAAATTCTTTGGTGTGTCCTTCCCCAAACAAATTATCTTAAAAAAGAACCCAAAGAATTACACTGAAATAACCAGCAATTTTTCTTTGTCTGAAATAACATTAAAGCATTGAATGCTATATTAACCTTAAATATCATAAAGACAAAAATTATTAAGTCAAAAAAGTTTTTAATAAAGCCAAAGCAAGCCATTCTGAAATATTCAATTTTATTTTAATATGAAATAATAATATAGTGTGATGATATAATATGATTAATATAATTACATGTACTTAATATAGTTTAATAATTTATGTTTATTATTGTAATACTTTAATACTTATATTTAAAATAGTTGTACTACCAGAGTATTGGTCCATCTTAGCCCTTGTTAGCACTGCTTAGGGGTACTTAATTTTCTTTACACTATGTGGTATGATTAGCTACATGGCTCAAAGGCATGGACTCGATTTTGAGAGTAAGGTGTCTAAATTATTTCACTCTCTGTATGTAGTACATGCATTATTTCCATCATTATTCCATTATATTTGTGTAATCTTATGTGTATCCATGAAAATACACATTGTTATAAAATGGTCTCAGCATAAAGGCTTACTCTAGTCTAAATATCTCTTGGGTATACTATAGTAAGAACCTCATTTGAATTACCATTGACTATATCATTATATTTCAGTGCACATTCTTTATGAATATAAAAAACAGGCAATTACAATCTCTCAGTGCCCAATTCTTAAATATCCTTTCAGACTCAGGAGAAAATGTACATCATTCTGTCAACAATAACACTGAAAACCTAATCCCTTCTGCTGAGCATCAACAGAAATTTTCAGAAAAAAAGTAGAGTAGATTTGCCACTAGTGCTTTATTTCTTTTCCTGCCTTGGGATAGGACATTAAATTTAATTTTTGTTTTCCAAATATTTAAAGGGTTAGCATGGTGGATCACTCCCTGCAGATCAAACTATTTATATAAGATTATTAAAGTGGAAAGTTATCTGCATGTGCAGAGAACCTTGTCAATCATAACATTTAGAGAAAAGAGGCTAATAATATTTGCTTTATCATTTCACTTGATCATTTTTTTCTCTATTTTAACTGCAAATTCACAGGGTTTTTTCCTTACACTAGCTTTGCAAAGTACCTAGTACAATAGGGCCTGACTTCCATTTTGATCTAAACATTATAAATGCTTCTATGATGAAAAGAATTACCAACACAATATAAAAAAATGAAGTTTGTCATTATATTAATATACTTGATATAGTGGTCTCTGCTGTTGTTTATATTAATGCTGCTTTGAAATCTTCTCTCCTTCCTGTTACTGTTTAACTCTTAGCTCTGCATTGGATTTCTCCGTCACTTGTAGCACTAAAATGGTATACCTTAAGATTAGAACATCAGAGGTGAACTAGGAGCTCTGTAAGGGAGTTTGCTCTGTTTTCACAGAGGTGTCTATCTCACACTGTTCTTCACCTTATCTTGATTGACACAAAGGCCATGTTTTCATTGTTCTGTTTACCTAATTATGTCAAAACACAAGCTGAAGTACCTGGGAAATTCTGGCAACTGACAGATGTTAATCTCAGTCTTCCAATTTAGCTGGGTGAGAGCTGTTAGAAACTAGCACAAAGTCAAGCATTTAGCATAAAAGGTGTTCAAGTCATAAGACTTTACTTAAACAAGGAAGGTTTCTGCACCAACGTCTCAACAGGAAGTTGTGCTTGAGATTGATACCTGGGTACTTCAGCTCATGCTCCAAGACTCATATTTCACTGAATGAGAGCATGAGGGAAGTATTCCTTTCATATCAAACCTGACTAGAAAATAACATGACAGAAGTGCTCCTGACTGATCAAATTTGGCAGCAGCTAGTAGAATAATAGAAGAACTGAGGATCAAGCTTAGGTAAGTATGTTGAACACAGCAGTGCTCTACATGCCTTACTATTCTTTAAGTATGCAATGAGAAAGTAAATTCAAACAACTGATTTTTGCTTATACATACTCACACTGTCATGCCACTGTGACAGAATAATAATTCCATACAATGGAATAAGGTTTGGAGGCAATGAGCAAGGGTGATGTGCCTGTGAAGTCAGGAAATAATATATAGTGTGACTGACTACAGCTGCTGAAGAGAAACTGACTTTATCTCAACACATAGGAGACTTCAGAGTGGCCTTTATTTTAGTCAGCTATGTCAGCTGGGGGGATCAGCTGACTATCTCACAGTTGAGTGGAGCACCTGGTGGTGTAAATATGTTATTGAACTCATTAGAAGAGTATGAATGTCTCCCTGAGTCAGTAATCTCAGCATTGGGGGAGTATAACAGAGTATAAATACTAATCAACTAGTAAAAGAATGTTGAAAAAAGGTATGGGCTTTGGTTGGCTTTAACTCATGTATTCCTTCCCTGCAACTGGGGATGCCCAATGTCATAATGGTGAGCATATTATAGAGACCAGCAATGGAGATCATATCAGTATTGTGATTGAACTGTGTATTGACATTGCTGTATTTTGCTAAAGGTAACATATTTGTATTGGGGTTTTTTCAGTATATTTTGTGTAATTCTGCTAAATCAGAAATCCTGTGAAACATCAAATATCTTCAGTTAAGTACATTTTATTAAATTATTGATATTTTTATTAAATGTTACATCCTTTGCACATGGCATATCTAAAAGAACCTCAGCAAAAATTACTGTGTTCTGACCACATATTGCAAACATCAGTATGCATGTATCATGGCAATTTGGCCAGTCATCAGATAACAACATGCTTTTATGAAACTAGTCTGTCCAGGATTCCTTGTGGTAATGTTGAGGACAAGGGATGTCACTTGTTGAGTCCTACTCATATTTCTAGGTCTCTCCATTTGCTGAGCATTTTTGGGTTTGGATGTGGAGTTTTTATTTTGGTAGGTTTCTTGGGTTTCTTTCTTTTTCTTCAGACGCTGAAACCAATGACGCATTTACATTTCTTTCTCATTCATATAAAACTTACCATTTCTATTGAGGATCTCTATACAGCCAATGGTTTTGTCTTTGTTCTGTAGATGATGACATTCAGTTTTCTTTGTTTTCCAGAGTGTGGTGGAGAAACCATGGTGAAATATTTGAATTTTGTGGCCTGCTTTATCTCCAAAGTATGCTGAAATAGCTCTTGCTCTTGTAGTTGAATTGCATTGTGTATAATGAAGTGAAAGAATCTATGAGGAAACTACTATGGATATAATCACCTAAACTTTAATAGTAAATCTACCACCAGAGCTAAATCAGTGTTGCCATTTGACTTTGGTTTATTTGGGGTTGTCTAACTATAATTTCAGTTGCAATTTCTTTACTTTGTTTTGGAAAGTATTGTAAATTAGAAAATAAATTATTGAAAAATATGGATCAGGCAGAGCAAATGAGGGCTTATATTTAGCCAATCATTATTAACTTTTTCTAGATCTGTGAAAGCAGATGTCAAATATATTACATATATAAAAGCAGTATATATTTATGCATTTTTATATATATATAAACAGATGCCAAATGTATAGGATGTCAATTCAACAGATGTCAAATAGGTAGGAGAACTGCTTCTAGGGAGCCCTGAAATAAACCAGAATGAATCTCTGAGTTTAAATCGCACTTCTCAATCTTTGCCTAAGGCAATTCTGTCATCTTCAATAGTTGATATTAATTTCTGCTTAGGAAGATTAACATTTATGCCCTGAGACATATTCAAGGGAGTTTGTTCTACTGTATGAGATTCTGTATCCCTAAAATAAAACACCTCTTTGAGACTACTACATATTATCTAATATGCAATGAGAGACAGTGTGATCAGTGGGAAGGATGAAGGAACAGAGGCTACAAGAGGGACCTATACAAGTGCTCTGAGTTTTCCAGGTTCAAATGATCCTTATGTCTTCTCAAAGGCATACCCTTTTTCCCCACTTGTCCTTTTCTTCCTAAGGGAAATAAAGTATTATAATGGAAACTATAACAATGAAGTTATAATGTACTCTTTCTTACTGACCTCAAAGCAACCTGGCATTGTATGTACTACAGAAATCATTTGTCATGAATTTTAAGTATGATCAGAAAAGCTACTGTAATTAGACATGAGAAGAATATGTAAGTAAATAAATGTTGATGAGCTTGTATTTTTATTACCAGCGGCTTCCTGAACATACTGAATTTCAGCTGTCCTTGTTTTCTTTAATTATAGTTTAGTAATGCAAACATGTCTAATTTGCTAAGAATCATTAAGTCTAGCTTAGTTGACTTCACATATATGAAAAGTTGTCTGTAGTGAACACTTTGAAATTAGTAACCTAATTTTCTGATATCTAGCTAGTAGTGGAACCATTACATATGACCAAATATCTAATTTCATGGACTGGGCTTTTGCAAAGCAAGCCAGTTTCTGCATACTCAAACTTTTGATATATTATGTGTCTTATTAGAGTTTCTGATACAGTTTGAATAAAAAAAAAAGCTTATGGATCCATTGTCTTTTTATATCAACAATGCACAAAGCAAGGTAATAATTCCATGGTATTTTTATTCATTGATTCACCTATTATTTCTCATTAATATTTCAGTAAAATAGAAACACCTTCCTGGTTTTCTTTTTAGAATAATATATAAAAGCAGTGCTAAAATGGCAGGTATTCATCATGACATTTCAATATTAAGCTGTTATTTTCTTTTCTACCTCCTGGATGAATTTGGCATTGGACTTGATCCCATGCTTCTTGAAATCAATAGGAGCCTTTTTATTGATTTCAATAGAGCAGAAGTAGGCTTGTGGAGGCAGAGTGGCTTAAGTAGTTAAGAAAAATGGCTTTATATATCCCCAGCGGAATAAATTTCACTTTGGAATGGAATTTTGGTGCTCAGTGACCAGGCTTTTATTAAAAATACGGCTTTTGCCAAAAATAGTTCAGGTCTAAAAATAAGCAGGACTATACTTGGCTTTCCTGAATGTGTGCAGTAAGACTCTATAATTCTTACCTTGTTTGATTTTGTTTTCTCTGCTCATTGTTTGTAGACTTGGCAAGAGCCCAAGGGTTTGTTTAGTTTTCCATTAGAATCCCAAAAGACCACACTCTACTTGTTGAAGGCATGAGTATTACTCCACTACCACTGCTGCCTCCTATGTGTCATTTGATGACCTCATGCTCTGAAAATGTCTTCTGTCTAACCCTAATGTAATCCTGAAACCTGCCTAATTAGACCAGGCTGAGAGATAAGTGCTACTCTGTGGAAGGATTACACATGCTGAATACAATGTTCACTGTGAAATTAATTGCAGCAATGACATAATTACCACAAAATCCCTATCACTGGGAGTTAACGTCAGGATTGTTCTATGTTGTTTTGACGACTGAAGCACAGTGAGTGTGAAATGCTGTTCTTTGTTTTCACAGTCCTGGTTATTTTTCTTTAACTGAGAGTAGAATGTTATGAACGTGGTAAGTGGAACCTTAACAGCTAATTCAAGTCAATATTCTGAGCTCTGTGACAAATCTGAAAAAACAAAACATGTGGGTTGCCTACCTGCAAATGGAGACAGGCACACTAATTCTGTTTTCTTAGCTGGTCATACACTAATATACCATCTGAGTCCTAGACCCATGGTAGCTGCATCAGAATATTTTAATACTCAAGGCCCCTGCTGTCCTGAGAATTACTGTGAAGCCTAAACCAGGTTTTGATCTTGAAGCTTTATGGATGCTCTGTGTCAGGGCCCTGAGGCCACTGCCAGGCCTTACTGGCCCTGACCATCTGTCCATGGGACCTCTCCCTACACCTCTCCATGGATCCAGAAGCCCCATTTCCACTCAGTTTGGGGGCCTTTATCCCTTCCTAAGCTGTGATCTGGGTATGCCTGCCTCCTGGCCAGTTTCACAGATGGGTGCCTTGTGCCTATGTGGCAGTTTTGTCTCTGGACCAGTCTGTTACTGCTCCTTACTTGGGCCCTTGAAGGGACCCTGAACCTGGTTGACCACTGGCTTTGTCTAGGCTGTTGACGGTCCCTGTCATCAGTGCCTTGCTTTTCTTCTGCAGGACTACACCTGGGACAATGAGGGTATTGCCTGCTCTGGGGTCATCTCTGGCTTATTGCTTCTTGTGGAGTAATACTGTTCTTTCTGCTGTCTGACAACTTGAATGTTCACCTAAGGATATGTGAGATGCTCACCACTCAGTACTCTGGATCTGGTTTTCTACTTCAGAATTATTTGTATGTGAAAAAAACCCTTGAATTAAATATGAATACAATCCTGGAAGCAGCGATTTGTACCTGGTGATAGTTCATCCTAAGTGTCTTCTCTAACTTCTGAGTTTACAAAATACCCCTCCTATTGTCCTTTTTTTTTTTTTAATTACTCTTTTATTTTTTTCTGCATATCATCACATCTTCAGCTGAAAAGGCTTTTAAATAAATAAACTGTAGTTTCTTGGTTAAGGCACCCATTTTAAAGACTGTCCCTTTAGTCTGGGAATAGGCTTCTAGTCCTTGAGCTGTTGCTACTTGCTATAAGTGATAGGCACCAGCTTGCTTTCTACAGAAAGATAAAGTTCTGGTTTATTCTTTGCTAGGAAAAAATATTTAATGTTGGAAGAAGGTTCAGGGCTGCATATGTGAAATAGAACAGGACACCAGCCACTTTAGCATCAGGAAGGGTACAGAGTCAGTGTTTCCTCCTGGCCTGATGCAGGCAGATTCAGACAGAATGTATCTGACTTTACACTGATCTCTGCTTATTCTGCTGATTGTTTTGGATTGCCAATTTGAGAAGCTTAATTCTTCTTGGGACTTACCAGTGGATTCTTGGGCTTAATCGGGGCTCTATTTTCTATGTGTGATATTAGGATCCAGACTTGGATAGCATTGAGGTTTTATTGTTATTTTGAATCTCCTTTGGCCTGGAAAGACTTCAAAACTGAAATTTAAATGAACACAGTCTATGACTAATGGCAAAACTGCTCTGCTAATAAGGCAATCAGCGTTCTAAAGCATTTGCATGTCAAAGGCTACAAATTCCTAAAAGCTAGAGTTTGGGGAAACCACATAACATAAGCAGCTGAGCACACAAAAAGGCTGGAAAATTCCAGTTTTCCTAATGAATGTAATTATCAAAAAAGCACTTATGCAGCATGTTGGTGCTTGGTATAAACCTTCCCTGTGTCTAATGAACTTACAATTATTTGTAGAACAAACCTGGGCACTGAGTGTTCATTGCAATCTTGATTACACATATTTCAATATTTAATGAATTATATTGAATACTAACCATCTCGTTGCATTAGAATGCTTCTCTCTGACATAAAGAGTAAAGAAGTACTGAAAGTTTTGGCAGGATATAAGCTATGGAGTCTTTGGAATTGCTCCAAAGAAAAAAAGACAAATTGATGAGTAAAGTAATGGTTATTCCTAAAGGAAATGCAAAAGAAAGTGAACCAGTTTTCAGTCCTACAAGTTCTTCTTCAGGTTAGAAATAGAATGAACTAATTTGTTAATTCTCATTTAGATAGGAAAAAAAATGGGATGGTTCCTACAGCATTCAGTAAGACTAAATCTGCAAATCTGGTATCCTTGTTGAGCAGAGGATATAGGTACCTATAAGTCAGCTACAGATTTTTGTGAAAAATAATAATTTCTTATTTCCAAAACATTTTTTTTTTTCAGCCTGGAGCAAAATGGAGGAAATGCTGACAGAAATATTTTTCTGAAGAGGAAATATTTTTTTTTTTTCCTATCCAACTTTCTTGTTAGGATTAAACATTAATTCACATCATTCTGTAAATCCCCAGTTCTTCTTAACTACAGCTAAGTATCCATTCATGAAATTGGCAGTGAATGTATTAAAGACCCCAGTGAAGCAGTGTATCCAACAGCTTGGGAGGGAGAAAAACAGTTTAAATAAACTAAAACCAAAGTAGTTTTCAAAATTCAATCTATTTTATATTAATAATTTCTTTCATGTTTAATTTTATAAATGTTATAACGTATTTTGCATAAATTTTCATTTTATAAAAATTTTATCATATTTCATTTTATAATTTTTTATAAATTAATAATTGTAGTTGTTAATTGCAGTGCCCATCAGTTTGCTCATCTATAGAATTAATTAAAATGCTCAAATTAAGATCCTTATGTTTGTTTTCTACAAAAATAACTAACAAATTGCTGTGTTACATAGCTACAAAATAATAAGAAAAAGAATAATAATAATACAAAATAATAATAATACTGTTGAAGGGATTTACCCATCTTGTAGTGTATTTTAATTTCCCTTGAAAGAAGATATAAACTAAAAAAAAAAAAAACAAAGAAAAATATTTTATAATAATTATTTCAGGGCCTTATCTATGCTTCCTACTAAAAAAATGACATTCTCAAGAGGCCTTCAACTATGATTTCTGAAACTTCGAAACTTCTTAAAACTTCCATTACTTGAGATTAAATAGTTTTTACCTAAGTTCTTAGGAATCTATATAAGTTCTTAAAAGAAGAAATCCGTAGAAATATTGCTGAATAATAATTTTTTGTTCCTAATTTCTCTTTGTGGAGGATTAATTGGAAGGGGCAGGGTTGCGCAAACTGTTCCATGGTACAAAAAGCATAACATCTTCATCCAATATTGACACCCGAATTCAGATTGAACATCAGTGCTAACCTCGATATCCTCCACTCCTCACAGCAGTGAATGTGCTGTTATAGTTTTTGTTTAATGGTAGTTAAATGCTCCTATTTTCTGGCATGAACTTCTTGATTTTTTGTAAGAAATAGCTTTAATGTAGTCATTAGTTAGATGGGGAGGTGGGGTGTTGTTGGGTTTTGGTTTTATTTTTCTGTTTAGAATGTTTCTTTGCATTTGTCTTCATGTGAGCCTGGTCTTCATTCTGTATAGACTTGTCCATGTACTGTCCATAGGTACTCATATTTATGTTAACTATGAAAATATTACTCCCATTATGTGAAGCCTTCTACAGTATTGTGCTCTGTTGGACATGGATAGGTGGGTCAGACAGAGGAATTGCTTGACAGACAAATAAAGGCATAGCTGGAGGGACACTCACCAACTATTTCAAATCCCAATTGCAAAGCCACATTGAAGCTGTCAGAGCAGGAGTTAATTTAAGGTAGTATTGTGTTTATCTAAGCCTAAGGACTGCTCAATGGATACTACATCAGTCATCAGTTACAAGATCTTTAGTGCAGAAATTCTAAATTGCCTCTGTTTCATCCTTAGGGATTGTAGATGCCTTTCCAGTCAGCTAGCCAAACAGCCTGCTTTGCAGTTAAAATGTGGTCATATTTTTTACCTACTAGTACAATGTAAAAAGAAAGGAAGAACATCAAAAATAATTTGCAAGGACACTTCTTAAAATTTTACAATAAAGCATTAGATTCATACTCTTACCTCAAGTAGACCACCTGTCAGTAGAAATAAGTGCTTTGAAGACATAACATTGCTCAAAGGGAAGGTCAAATACTCCTACTGTCAAGAGCTAAAATGACACTGCAAAGCTGTTAGGACTTCTTTACCAGTAATTCTGGGTCTAATAAGGTCTGATCCCAGTAGCACTTACAGAAATAGGACTTCTAATTGTTGTATTGGTATTAGGGCCAGAGCTTACTGCTACAGAAATAGCAGTAAGAGCATCCTTTTGGAAAATATTTCTTTTTCATAAAGTTATAAAACCTTAAAAAGAAGATTACTAAGCAATTTTGTAATGCATGGGCATGGGATGAGGCATGCATCTTCTAATGTGATCTGAGGAAACATAATTCAGGGAAAAAAATTGGTTTGGATGTGCTGGAATTACTGAAGTCACTTTTATAACAGAACAGTGCATTTTGCACACTGGAGTCTTCCTCACCTAGATTCATAGAATATTTCAGGTAGGAAGAAACCTCAGTAGGTTGTCTAGGTCTTTCTTACCCTGCTAAAATACCCCAAGTTTCTTCCTGCATTCCCTACTTACATCTTTCTCTCAAAGTCTGTTTTCCTCAGTTCTCTAATTATACTAAAATCTTTCCTTCATCCCTTCCAATACTGGAGTACTAATGAGACAGAACTTTCATACCACAGTTTCATCTTTGACTATCCATGTAATTTAACAATGCCACTGCTATTTCCCCTGTCTTTGGTTGGCCTGCTGGCTTTTGTACCTTGCATTTGGTGGTCAGAATTACATACAGCTGATTTGACTTTCAAGTTGTGAGGGAATTCAAACAGTGTGGATCCAGGGCTCTTTGCTTCCTTCACTGGTTTTATCAAATGCTTGTCTGCCACTTGCAAAATCTTCTAAGGTCTATCATCTCCACCCTTTTGATAAACTCTGTTAAAATTGTCCAGAGTTTTGAAACTTACATAGTGTATGAGAGACTAATGTATTGACAATCAAATTGCTAATACTTTTTTAATTAAGAAGTCAAGCTAAAGACAATTGTATTTGTTTGATTATTGCACATGCATAAAGGAATCTGGAAGCAGGCTTTTGTTTAATTCTTATGTTTGCACTAATTTATATTTTCCACCAATTTACAGTTTTCTCTCTAGAGCTAATATGTGTGTGTATGTGTATTTATAGTTCTATATGTATATAAATATTGTCGGTGGTTGCTTGGCTATTGATACCTAATACAGCTGTATTAGCTCAGTTTTGATTAAATCACTTACGCAGCAAATTGTCAATCTTCTGCAATTTTGAGCGCAGAGAACTCAAAGTAAGGTCAACATAGCCAAGAAGCTCGGGTGAACCTAACACCAGATTCAGAAGTGATTAGCAACTTTGAACAGCCTCTGGGCTCCGTACTTGAAGCATTCATGTTAGAGATATTCCTCCTTAGGATTTTCCATTATGTTGGTGAGTTAGAGGAATAATGCAATAAATCATTGATAGAATCATATTTTATAAACTGTCTCAGTCCTTGCTTGGTGATGAAATCTTCCCCTTTTTGCTTTATGTCCATATTGTAGCAAAGTTCCTGTGCTTGTGCATTTACAGGCTTATTTTTTTTTTATTATTTTACTAATTTGAAAGTTGTCTTTTTATTGAAATATACTTAACCTGGAGTTCTGTTTGTATTAGAATGAGCCAGTCTTGTTGCAAGCCAAGTGTTAACATCAGAGTCTGAATCTGCATAGTGTAGGTATGTGATTTTTTATACTGCTGCAGGCAGCTCATTTGACTGAAAAAAACCAAACCAAACCAAACCAAAAAATAAACCTCTTGGAACATGAATCTTGAAACAAGATCTTCTGTAATAAGACCTTGATTACTATTAGCAGTAATGCAATGGAATCAAGGAGATAAATCAGATTAGTGCATAAATGATGCAACACCTTCTTCATACTGTAGCTTCACATCTGTAGATAAGTGACGTTGTGTCGTGGTTTTGTATAACATGTTTTCCACTACATAGTCTGTATATATAGCTATATATGAGACTTTGCTTTCTGTGTAATACGGACATAGAGTGAAATTACATTAAAGGAATAAAAATTTTAAAGTGTTGCAGGCCACTCTGCTTTAGGAAACTTAAAGTTAACATCCCTTTCACAACACAAATGCAACAGCTTTAAGCGCAGAAGGATGTTGGGAAATGAGCAGTCTGGATGACTAGTAGATAAAAAAATACCAGGATCCCTTTAAGGATCTGTTCTCTACCCTCATATGGCTGTAGTATCTTTGGAGAAAGGAAAGTCCTCTGGAAAAAGGAATGACATATTAACATGTTAGTGTGAGGCAGCTTCCCCACGCAGCTCCCTCATTATCCTGGCTGTGCAGCTCAAGGCTATTCCTGTAACAGGTTAGTGTTACAAAAAATAGCTGAATCTAAGGTTAGATGTGTTAAGTGTCTAAAAATGGCAGTCAACCTTTCTGTTCTGCTCAGTCTCTACTAGCCAAAGTCGAGAGTAGTGACCAGGAAATGTTTGACTATGCTGGCAGGAGACAGCGCACCTTACGGCAATGTTCTGTTAGGAGGCTGGAGATCACTCCTGGTATTTGCATTTTCTGCTTGGGGTGTTGCAGAATAGACAATAATACAGGAGGTACAATGGTCAGAACTTACAGGAGTTATTCTTCTTTTGTGTTAGAACTGCTGTAATTGCATTGAAATAAATCATTTAATTCCCCCATTCCCTCTTTCCCCTGAATTTGTGGTAAAATAAGGATTCAGATGTCTCTGTGCTTTCTGGCCTAAAAAAGGTGGTCAAACTCTTTCCTTACCAACACAAAATGTCTTATTACCAGTGGATGAACTGCCATAGAAATTACAATGGATGCTGTGTCTTGGGGTTTTTTAATATCTGTAATATCCACTTTCTGGTGATAAACTTTTATCATATTTGGATTTTTCTGCCAAAACAGCATTCAGAAACGTGGAAATTTGATATTTGAAGAACTTTGCATGAGAGAACCAAGAATGTATGAACACAATTTCCTGGCTACTTTAGACTTTGGGATTGTTAAAAATTCTTTTTCTGCTCTATGTCCAGACAAAGCACTTGCCAAATAAATAATTTCTCAGTGCACTCCCTAACATCACTTCTCCTTTGTAGCACTGTACAAAGAAGGTCAGTCTCACTAATCTTCTCTTTCACATATGAGAATACACCCAAACTACTTATTGTTGTAATATGAGCCGTCTGGATGGAGACCTATATCTGGCATAAGTAAAGTTTCTTAAGCATAAGCTTCACTCCCACTAACCAGTTTGGAGGACAGTTATACACCTTTGGTTCAGGCTACTTGGAGCAGGATAGCTAGTAAGATTTCAGCAGAACTTCTGTTTTGTAAATGGGCTTTACTATTTGCTTTTTCTTGCACTTACACTGCAATTCTATTACTGTTGGACCGAAGTCTGTATCAGTCTGGAAAGGGTCTAGGTTTCAAACTCATAGATCATCCTGGCTGATGATCTTAAATGTAATAAAGGCCAATCATTTAAACTGCATAATGGCTCATTTTGTCATCTTAACATATAAATCTCTTCAAAAGCTTTTTATAAATGACCCACATTCTCTTAGTGCATAAAAGTAACTTATGGATATGTGTGGAGATTGAAGACACAGACTCCAGCAGAGTTTCATGCCAAAAACTTCTTTACTGTCAGAGACCTCCTTCCTGTTGGTTCCACGGTTTATATAGACTACATATTTTGTCCTCACGCTACTAACAGGATTGGCTGAATTTGAACATTGCCACCCTCAGATTGGCCACTATGTGTTACCCTCTGGTTGGCCACTCCCCTCTATGTTCAGGCCAAGCCCAGAATGTTCGAGCCTATCTCAGGATGTTCTGGCCTAGCCCAAAACCTTTTACACCAACATCTCCCCCTTTTTGTTTTTCTGAAAACATAACTTGCTTTACCATTTTTTCCAACACGCATTACAAACAACCCAAAAAAACCAAGGTACAATAAACATAATGCGTAACACAACAATTAACAGTATGAACCGTCCCTTTATCAGGGATAAAATCCACCCTCTTAAACCTCAAGAACTTAACCAGTTTCCCTATTGCTAAGGCACTTAAAACTTTGGTTGTTTGATTTATTATTTAGCTTGTGCCTTAGCATTTTCTGGCAGCTGCTGCAAATTTGCATGCTCTAACATCTCTTGTACAAGTGACAAATCCATATAACACAAGGTGCAGTTTCTTATTAGCAACTGGCTAGTAAATACAGGTGGTTTTGTACACAAAGTCACAGCCTCTCATAATAGCTACTTTACAAGCACACATATACAAGTTGTTACTTTTCAGTTGCCTCCAAGTGATGTTTTGCAATCATTCATTTTTCTCTTACTCTATCTCGTTCTGTTTGGGGTATTCACAGTCAGCCCCTGTAGCTGAGGCATCAGGTTCCTCCATTCGTCTGTCCAGCTCCTGGCAAGACTTGACAAACTTTGCAAGCAGCCACCATGGACCTGTAGGTAGAAGGACGCAAATATACCCCTTCCCCCAGGTTACTTTAAACACAGTAAGCAAGGCTCCTCCCATTCGCCCAGATACAAAACGCGGCCTGTCAGCAACTGCACTCCTGCATTAACTCTTTCTAGCCCAAAATGTTAATCTACTGCCCGTTAAAAACTTTTACATGAACCCAACAACAAAAAATACACAGAACACCATTTGCTCTCAACACACACACACACACACACACACACACACACACACACACGCATGCATGGGATCCCACAAGCGCACTCCACACAACTACAATATTTGAAACACAAAATCCAGACAATCATTACTCCCACTACACGGTCCCACGCGCAGAACATGGTGGTAGGACCCTGTGAAGACAATCAGGAAACCAGCTCCGAACAGCACCATCGCAGTACGAGGTGACAGGCTCAAACTTAGCGGGGGTCCCTGCAGGCGACGGCGTGGGGAAGCAAGAGACAACCCAATATGAGTGATAATTCAGCTCCGATTTTATTGCCAGACAGTGCTGCTTATATACCC
>WYDI02006716.1:0-10951 GCA_009867235.2 Psittacus erithacus
GGCTGAAAGTCAAAAACACAGCACTGCACCAGCTACTAAGAAGGAGAAAAAAGACTGCTACTGCTGAACCCAGGACAGTTCTCTTTTTCATCAAAAGCTTCAGCAGGTTTTTTTAGCTTTTAATAATTCGATGAAGTCTTTTTCAATTAAGAGAGCTACAGCAGTTTTTAGATATTCCAGCTTTAGTAGCTGCTGCTCTTGAGAAAGTTTAGAACCTTAATTATACTGACAGTCTTGGTTAGTTACCCAGACTGTAATCTGCTTCTCCTTCATCACAGAGGTCACTCATCCATGCTCAGTAATGATGGACTACAACTTTCTGGTTAAAAAAACAAAACAAAACAAAATTTGGATTGTTGCAGGTCCATTTTGGCTATTCTATTCTGTATTTGCCATCCTTCTTGTTCTTTTCCCACTGGTGTGTCTGGCAAACAGAGCTCTGAAAAAAACATATGTGATTTAAATGACATATTAGCTCATCTTTTCAGGCCATGCCTACCAAAGAAAACTCTCCTAAATTAAATGTGATTAAATAAAAAAATAACCATGCACCCAGCCCCCAGCATATTTAAATGTTTTGCAGAAATGCAACAGACTCCAATATAAGTAATTTCAGAACAAAAGTATTGGTTACTGCAGATCTATTTTTGTTTCTGTGAGAGTATACACTACTGTTTATTAAAACTAAGTGTCTTTTATCCAGTGGACAGGACAGCAAACAAATGACAAAACCAGCTCAAAGGGACTCAAATACTGTATGTGGCACTTGCCTGCTGCGTCACAGTCTAAAACAATAAATGTCTGCAAAATGTTAATTTCTGATTGACCAAAATGTTGACGAGTGCTGCAGGCACAGGGAGGAAGAGAGGAAGCTGACATGAAAAGAAGAATTGGAGTTTTCCCTCTTTCTTCACTTTCTTGCAACAATAGTCGGATAGGGGATTTTTTTTTTGTTTGTTTGGTTTTTTTTTTTTTGTAAATCCTTCTATTCGGTATTCTCTATCTCTTAAGTAGGTAAGAAGCTTAAAACCACCTTTCTCTCTTATAGCTTAGCTGCATACAGAAAAAGTTAGAAAGCAAGAAATGCTGCCAGTTGATAACCAAGTAGAGACTCTGGTCAGCCCACATAGTGGAAACATGGAAGAGCTGAGCGTGAGTGAGTCAACAGTGTGTCTCTAAATGGTAACAGCAATTGGGAGAAAACAGTAAGGACTTGTAAATATGAACTGTTTCAAAACCAAACGTTTTGCTTAAGACACAGGAAGCAGCCACATCTCCATCCGCTTGTTCTTACAAGCCACCTCTTTTGTCATAAATATTTGACAGAAAAATCTTCTGTCTAATAGAGAAAACATGTAAATCATGTGATTTGCTGATGTTTGTGTCATCACTTGACTTGTCATTTGGACAAATTGACTGATTGAAATCCAGAGCATTAATAGCCATGTACCAGTATAATTAACGCAACAAAAGTACTTCCTGTGGGGATTTCTAGTGCTGTATGTTGAGCAGTTTCCTATGTTCCTTTGTGAGACTGTAAACTTGTAGGAAAGGAATGTGCTTTATTATATCAATGTAAGATTAAAAGGGACCCTAAATCTTAAGATAACTATGTAAAAATCTGACACACAGAACAACCATGAATAAATAGAGTGATGTCAGAATGTTGTTGTATTTGAAATACCTAGAAAAAATAGCAAAGAACTTTTCCGGGGAAGCCAAATATACCTTTGATTTTTTTAAAAAAAACCTTTTTTTAATCTGTATGCATAATTTCACCTGTATAGTATAGTACACTGTGATAGTTGAACCCCACAATACAGTTTCTGTGCAATTCTTTCTAAGGTGATGTGCTGTGGTGCTGTTTGCCTGCATAAAGAATTCACATAGTAAAAGCTAAAAGACATAAAAGTCTCATGTTTCAATGTAAAAGCCAGAAAGTAACTAATGGTTTTTAGGAAAAAAAAAAAAAAAAAAAAAGACTGCATGGCCATGTTACTGAATAAGAGCTGTTTTGTATGAACATCTTTGCATTTTTCTTTAAAATACTTAGTACTTGCCACTGTGAGACAGAAAGCTGTATGAGACCTAGTTCTTGTATCTGATACAGCAATTTCAATGTTCTTCTGTGTGTGAATTAGTCAAGTAGAAATATGCTGTTAGAATAGGGATATTTGTAAATGGATAAAAGTCTCAGTGTTGTATCAGAATACTACTGTATGAGAGAATCTCAGAAAGCTCTAAGTGTTCTTAATATATTTCCTTCTTACATAAATAACATAGTATTTTGTATCAGATACTTGCTGATCAAAAGTTTAACATTTTAAAGAAGTTGATAATTCATATGTTCACATAAGTACCAGGATTTAACAGTCCACCCTTCCTTACACACAGAATCACAAGAGGAACATAGGAGTGAATATGCCAGGCTCTGTAACAGTTTAACTGCAAGAGTTGATTTTGCAAAGGTCCTTTGTTTCGATTAAAAAAAAGTTTCATCTGAAGCCAGATTTAGAGAAGGTTTCTGGTAACAGTTACTACTCTGTTTTTTTGTATCTGCATACAAAGTCCAATCTGCTTGTAACAGTTATTGTACTTTATAGTGAGAACTGGAAGCCTACTTCTGTCATTGCCCATTACTGACATAGTGGGAATTAGCTCAGTACTGATGAGCTTCTAGCTTGGATTTTCTGCTTAGAAAAAGTTGTTGTAAATTAAATCAGGTTCACTGAGAAAGAGAGTTCTTACTCATTGTAGCACAGTTTTTTTACAGTCAAATGTTTTAACCAATGGCAGTATTCATTATCACATAGTGAATGTAGTTCATTTGCTCAATTTCACAGTGAGAGAAGATTCTCCATTGGTATATGTTTTTCTCTCTGTTTTAAAATATTTAATCCCATATCATATCATGAACTAATACAACAAGTTGCATTCAAAGATTAAAGGAGGAGTTGCTGACCCTTTTAAGTCTGGCAAAATTAGCTTCTTAAATGTTCTGCATATAATTTAATACATATGCCAGTGACCTTTCTTCTGTTGCTCTTCTTTTAACAACTACTGGAAGTACTTGATGGCTATTTTATGTCCTACTTCAAAGTGGCACTTTTTTACTTAAGGCCACTTGCAGTAAAAATATTTGAAGTCCTATATGTCCCCCTGTGCCTAGAATATATTTTAAAATAAAGCTTTCAGTGCTTTACAGGTTTGCATCCTTTTCCACCCTTCACTAGTATTTGTCTTTTGCTTTCTGGACAGTTTGCTTGGTACTGTATGCTACTTCCCTGTCAGATGTTGGCTGGAGGTATCATGTGTCAGCAGTGGCTTATTTTACTCACCACAGTTTAATGCAAAACCAGTCAGCAACAGAAAAGGAATCTGCTTTGTTTCAGTTCACTGTCTTTCCATTGTTACCATTCAGGAAAAGTAGGAACCACATCTAAAACCATTCATGAAATCATTAGGGAGTTTTTCATGTTCTCAAACAAAAAAGAATTTAAAAATTATGGAGAATTTTACTCATGATTATATGGAGTGATATACTATTTAAACTCTTCCCAGGAGTGCTAGTGAATAGGCTTATCAGTGAGTCAGGTATGAACGTGTATGTCAGAATGACAGTATCCTCCAGCACATATTTTAGATATGTCTGTCAGAGGTCATTATTAGGAACTTAGTGATAAGTTTCATGACTTAACGTAACAGTTCCTGGGAGTATGTTTTGCTAATTTCTGTTCCCTGTGGAATTAATGACTGTGTCTCTGTCTCTAATTTGTACTCTACATGATTAGAACAAGGGTCAGAAGTAAATATTTTGCATAGAGTCACTGTTTGGATAGTTTCACTCCTGATATTCAAGTTGATTCAGCCATCATGTTTTGTACTAAAATTTTATTTATGCCTTTTTAAGTTAAGCTGTAATTACTCTTATAGGACCAGTATGTGTTAGACTTACTTGTGTGTGCTGTAGTCAGTGGTTTTAGAAGAATGATAAAATCCAAAATGGAAATATTCTGTTGTCTTGGAGTGAATCTATGGTAGATAATCTAAAGGAGTTGCTGCTGGTTTTGAAACAAAATGAATAAATAAGAATACATTAAAAAGTCCTGCTGTCTCTCCCAAGTTTTGTCTTTACTCTTGTGTAATGGAGTAGGTTTTAGCATTCACTAGTCAGCTGAACTGGCCTTCCATTGTCTTTCCTTCCCCAAGAAAGGGAATTATTTCATGTGAAGAGCACTTTGTCTGAATTTGTCTGTTAAATGGAGACTGCCTTCATAAGTCAAGAACCATGTAAACAGCACAGAGCTAAATTTGCTTGGCTCTGGTTACCACAAGAAGTATATTCCATTTAGTCTAAACATACTGGCATGAAGATTGTTCTTCTGTTATGAGTAACTGTTCCTCATACTATTGAATGTCTTCCTTTAGGGTTAGGGAGTTATGCTGTAGCATTGTGTCTTCAATTTGCATCTTAATTAACTTTAAACTGAAGCAGATATCTTATTTGACATTCTAAAGGAGAGCTTTTGTGTCCAGTTATTCAGGATTAGTATTCCACAGGGAAAGAGGCTGAGATAATCAGATTCTCACCGCCTTGGGAAAAGTCCCTCAGGTACTTGTTAAAGTTCTTGTTTGTGAGGTTCATTTCTGCTAAGTAGTAGGGGAATGTAGGATGTCATGTTTCACTGTTCTCACCTCCATCTTAGATCTGCAATTAAAGGTCAGTTTAAGGCATGCAGATTCATCCACATTACACCGAAGTGAGTAGTTTCTGGGGGGTCTGTGTGTGTATGCAAGTGTACTGGTACCAATTTGTAAGCTTACAGGTTCATTACAGCCTCGTGACAGTGGCATTCTTGCATGATTTGAGTTGTTTTTCTTCTCTCCACTACTCTTTTTAATCAAGATATAATTTGAATCACTTTCTAATGCACAAATAAATATTCATATGAGATTTATATATAGGAATTTTGCTATAGCAGACTATATTTTTGTTTTGATATTTCTGAAGACTGTTAAAAAATATTATTGCTCTGGAAAATAATACAAGGGGAATGCGATAATCCTTTTATCAAGATACTTGACATTCCCATTTAATCACAATAATGAATGCTTCTGACGTAAGTCTAAGGGGCTAGATGGGATCCACCCAAGGGTACTGAGGAAGCTGTCAGAAGTGCTCAGCGGGCCACTTTCAATCATTTATTGGCAGTCCTAGCTAACCAGGGAGGTCCCAGTTGACTAGAGGTTTGCAAATGTGATGGCCGTCTACAAGACAGGGCAGAAGGAGCATCTGGAAAGCTATAGGCCTGTCAGCCTAACCTTGGTGCTGGTGAAGGCTAGGGAGCAGATCACCTTGAGAGCCACCATGCAGCATGTACAGGACAGCCAGTCATCACACCCAGTGAGCATGGGTTAATAAAAGGCAGGTCCTACTTGACCACCCTGATCACCTTCTATGACGAGGTGACCTGATCAGTGGATGAGGGAAAGGCTGTGGATTTTGTCTATCTAGACTTTAGTAAAGCCTTGATGTGCTTGAGGGTAAGAAGGCTCTGCAGAGGGATCTGGACAGGCTGCCTGGATGGATGAGCCAAGGCCAGTTGTGTGAGGCTCAGCAAGGCTCAGTGCTGGGTCCCGTGCTTGGATCACAACCATCTGTGCAATGCTACAGGCTTGGAGTGGCTGAAAAGCTGCCCAGCAGAAAAGGACCTGGTGGTGTTTGTCAACATCCGGCTGAATATGAGCCAGCAGCATACTCAGGTGGCCAAGAAAGCCAACAGCATCCTGACTTGTATCAAAAATCCTGTGGCCAGCAGGACTAGGGAGGTCAATGTCTTCGCGTACTCATCACTGGTGAAACCTCACCTGGAACACTGTTTTTGGTTTTGGGCCTCTAAATGAAAAAAACCCAAACATTGAGTTGCTGGAGCACATCCAAAAAAGGGCAACAAAGCTGGTGAAGGGTCTAAAATCCTATGAGGAGAGGCTGAGGGAACTCAGGTTGTTCAGCCTGGAGGAAAGGAGGCTGAGGGGAGACCTTATTGCTGTCTGCAACTACCTGGAAGGAGGTTATAGTGAGGTGGGTGTCAGTCTCTTTTTCCAAGTAAGAAGTGATAGGACAAGAGGAAGCAGCCTCAGGAAGCATCCTCAGGCTGCACAGGGGGAGGTTTAGGTTGGATAGTAGGAAGAATTTCTTCACTGAAAGGATCTTCAAGCCTTGGGACAGGCTGCTCAGGGAGGTGGTGGAGTCACTGTTGCTGGAGTTATTCAAAAGATGTGTAGATGTGATGCTTAAGGACATGGTTTAGTGGTGGACTGGGCAGCGCTAGGTTAATGATTGGACTCGATCTTAAAGGTCTTTTTCCAACCTAAATGATTCTGTTGTCTATGAAGATAGTCATTCTGTGTTCACAGCATTTGATTGAAACAAGGTATACACAAAGTTTTGTGTTAAGTTTCAAGTGAATTTCACTTCTCTTCCTTAGCTGTTCAAAAGTACAGAGCTCCTATGCACACAGCTGGAAAGGAACTGAAGTTATTGTAGAAACATGCATTTTAGCTGAAAAATTTAACATGGAGAGTCTTTGAAGATAATATAGCATTGGTGAAAATTCAGTCCACTTTCCTCTGTATTGCATTTCCTGTGACTCAGGCCTTTTGTTTTGGGTGAGCCAAATAGGGATTATTACATAAAGAGAGCAAAGCAGTATATTTACTGCCCTATTTAAGAGCTTTATCTCTATCTATGGTGTATAATTATTCTTGCCAGTTTGATAGGATACTTAGTAAGAAATTCAGAAGAGGTTGTTAAGTAAATTTCTATTTTTAATGGCTAATTTATAACCTGTTGAGTTTTAACAGGTCAGATTAAAAGAAAAAAAAAAAAAAGTATTACCAAGTATTACCATGAATTCCAGATTGCTAAAAAAGTTTTTCTTAGGCATTCTTGAAGCTCTTTGGGATCCATTTCCTGTTCAAGAGATGAAAGTGGAAATTAAAATACGCTTGAAGCTCAGCAAGTAGATACAGCAGCTAGATAAAAAGGTATCAATTTTATTCATTGACTCAAACCTTTTCTAACCATGAGGAACTTCACTATTGCCATTTCATCCATTAAAAACAAAGAAACCTCCCTGATTTTATAGATGGCTGTTGACCATGCAGGTTTCCATCTCATAAGGCAAAGGTATGTTTCCAATGTTCTCTCTGTAAGACAGTATCTTATATTACTGTCTACATGGTCACTGTTGTATGTCAGCCTACCTTACTGTTACCTCCTTTATGATGGGAATAGCTCTCTCGACCTAAAATATAGCTCTCCCCGCCTCAAAATCCTGAAACCTCTCTTTTTTAAAGTCATGAAAATCTTTATCGTAAATAAAGGCAACACAGTTAGTAAATCACTATGATCCTGGGCTTTTAGTCCGTACATTTTTAGCCTTGGAAATATTTGGATTTTTTCCCCCTCCTACTTCAGACTTCCCGTGTTTGAAGACAATAGTTACGCAGCAGTTCTTAAGTGCTTTCTTTAGTGACTGAAAAAAAGAGCGAGTCACTGAATTTTCTTTATGTCTTCTTCCCTATCTGGCTGTTTCATTTTGATATATTCACCCAAGAGAGTGCCAGCTGTGACCCACTTTACATGCTTTTGGACTGCTTAGATGGTATTGTGTTTCATATAGAAATTAGTTTTTAATTTTTTTTTTCCTAGCAGCTGCTGTTTTAGTAAATTGACATCAGATTTTGTGTTGTGTATATTACACATTGGCAGGGAAATTTACCCCTACTGTTTACCAGTTTTTAGGGTTTGTGGGGTTTTAAATCACAAATTGTGTTGAAAATCAAGGTTTCAGGGTTTATTTCATGAGGTGATTTTCAAAAGGAGTACAGAATTGCTTCAGCTTATTTGAAGTACTTTATGCTGATAATTTAGAAGTGCTTCATTTAAATGAAACATATATGAATGTAGAGAAAAAGAGATTTTATTAAATGTGCTTAAAGTATTAGTGTTAGTTGTGTGCCTGAGCTTATGTCTGTATTGGTATCCCTTTTGATGTGAGAAGTAGACAAATGTTACAGTTGCCAATAGCTTTGCTTAGGAGGAAGGGTAAATGTTGGAGGCAAAGATTATCTTTTGTTAACTCCAGTTTCCTGGTACACAGCAAGAATCAAATAGCCATTGAGTTAGGCCTTGTCAGTACTGTTTCAAGTCTTTTTCAGCTGGGCCACATCCCAAAAAAACATACTTTCTTAGGTTTTTTCTGGGTTCTACAGCCCCAGGATCTGATGAGATTAGATAGTTTAAATTACTTTGTGTTTGTTTCTGTAATGTATCTCCCTGCTTTTCCCTACTGCACATACACAAACCTCCACAAAGCAACAACCATTGCCACTCTAACCATGTGGTCTAATTTCTGACCAGTTTTGCATGTCTTGGGTTTTTTTGTGCGGCACTTAACATATGCTTGTCTTTTATCCAGATAAAGGCATCTGTAGCCATTGTTTGACTGGTTCTATGGAAGCATAAGGACACAGTTATTTTCAATAAAATATTTTTTACAGTTATAGTTGAGGTTGGGAATTTGTCAGGCTATCATGCCTGGGCTCTGAATGGATATGCCATATGTAGGGTTGTGCTGAGGATTAAAGTTATATATTATTGTGTTAAGAAATGTGCTCAGAAAGCAAAGTCTTGGAAGAGTTGGGGCAAGGAAAATCACTGGTCTTACTGAGGAGGCATTTCATCATTTATGGATGTTTCATTATTTGCTGAAGCTGTATGGAAATGGATGGAGTTAGGGAAAGATTGGAGCTTTCCATTTTGGGGTTGATTTAAACAGTACTGACAGTGTGAGGATAGGGAGAAAAAAATTTAATATTTCCCCAGTCCAGTCATAGAATCATAGAATAGTTAGGATTGGAAAGGACCTTAAGATCAAGTTCCAACCCCCCTGCCATGGATAGGGATACCTCGTACTAAACCATGTCACGCAAGAGTCCATCCAACCTGGCCTTGAACACTGCCAGGGATGGAGCAAAAAAGGTTTAATAGTATTATATTATTTTAAAAAAAGTGTTGCTAGTACTATATTATTTTCAGATTAAATCTGAGTGTCTATGGCCAAATAATTTTTGTGTTATTCCTATAACTTAATTTAAAAAGGCAATAGCAGGTTAAAATGACTAGTATACGTTATTATATGTCTGGTTTATGCCTAGGATCTTCCAGAGCCTTATAATCAGGAAAACGTGTTTTGAATGAATTATAATAAAAAAAAAAACAAAAACAAAACCCAAAAAATCAAAACAAACAAAAATGCAAACCAAGCCAAAACCAAAAAAGAAAACTCATCCCCCCAAAAAAACCCAGCTTTGATTTAAGGCATGGAATGGTTAATATTCCTTCCCTTACTTCTTCTCTGTCAGATAAAACTCCCACCACTACAGCATTGCCATGCAATAAATTTTGTTTTGTTAGGTTTTTTTTCCTCCTTTTACTAGTGATTCATAGGGATTAAGCATTTGTTAAACTGCACTTTTAAAATTCCTGTTTATTGTTTTTCCATGGCAGGGGGGTTGGAACTAGATGATCTTAAGATTCTTTCCAACCCTATCTATTCTACGATTCTATGATTCTATGATATGCTGTTTTTCTACCAGGCTAACCCTGACTCAGATTTTGTAAAACTAATTTATTTGAAAAAATAAAGGATTAAAAAAATCTTGCAAAATGATTTTTTTTTTTCCCCTCTAATTTTTGTGGACACAAACAAGTAGATGTAAAGTAGATGTATTTGCTACTGAGCTTGGATAAACACTAGAGAAAATTACCATGAAATGCTGCTATCCTCCATTCAGTTGCAAAGCATTTGCTTGTCCCTATGCTCTTGTCAGGAAAGACTTGTTTTAATAATTGCTGGCTTAGACAGAGTTTTTTGAAGTTATTCTTTCATTCCCCTTCTTCCTCATGCCTGCATCTAAACAACCACACACTACAAAACTTAATTTGCTTAATTGAGTTAAAGAACAGGCATGTGGTGGACTCAAATGGCTGAATGAGGAATCGAAGGAGGGTAGCTAGTGTAAATGCGAGTGCAGGATCATGGTCATTGTGGGATTAGGGTAGAAGAACCTAAGTCCAGATACTATGAAGGCAGGAGGGTTTGAGATGACAGCATGGTGTAGCTGGTGGAGTCACTATTGCTGGAGGTATTCAAAAGATGTGCAGATATGGTGCTTAGGGACATGGTTTAATGGTGGAATGGGCAGTGCTAGGTTAACAGTTGGACTCAGTGATCTTAAAGGTATTTTTCCCGCCTAAAGGATTCTATGATAAAACACATTCTCCCTTTTAGATCCTCCTGACATCACCTTTATTCTTTGGACCTCTCCACCTCTACAGAAGTAAAGCATTTATGGCTAATAGTGATTGTAGTGTCATTACCCAATTATTCTAGGTTAAACATGCAATTGGGGGAAGTTGTCACCTGAGAGGGAGAAACTTTTTGGTGTATCAAAGTCCTTGAATGCATTTGGATTAGGAAACTTTCTGACATACTTGCTACAATGAACTGGTAATTGCGGAATTTTTATGTTCATGCAGTCCAAATCCAGCTCTGTGATCTGTTGTTAGACATTTAACAATGTCCAAAATTTGATAGTTTAATGTTCTGTTCATAGTTTCTTCTGAGCACAGCTTCTAGTGTGATTGTTGTATAATAACTGTGGTGGATGTGTTCAATATTCTCAGATACTCACTGGTTGCTGATTGGGGCTTTTATATAACAGAGGCTGCAGAATAGCTTCTGATGGCCTTTCTTTGTTAGGAGGTGTCGTGGTTTAGGCCTGCCACACAGCCCCCCCCCCACCCCCCCCCCCCCCCCCCCCCCCCCGCCTCCCCAGGGGTGGGGGGGAGAAACCGAAAAAAAAAACCCCCCCCAGGTGGGGA
>WYDI02006718.1:4290-30281 GCA_009867235.2 Psittacus erithacus
ACTATCTCTGCTATGGGCATTTACTAGCACCAGACCAGTGACTAAGCCATTTTCTCTCAATGCATTGAAGTGAAGGAGGTATAGATGAGCAAAAGGCAAAGTTTTTTAAGGGAGCAGAACTTTTGTGCATTTGGCACCAAACTCTGTTCAAGTTTCCTTCATTTCAGACAAAAAGTCATTGGAGTAGGGAAAGGATGGAACAGAATATTTGTGATTGCTTTGACTTTTTGATTGAACTACCAAAATATGGGATGCAGGAGGATCTCAGCTAAATATATTGCTGTAGGTCCTGCTGTCTCTTGCTAACCATGGACAAAAAAATATTTCCCTGGTTCCTTGGCATTCTGAGTAGTATGTTGATGTAGATATTAACATAAATAGATAATTTTATGATGCACCTATGTGATTCCTTTGCAATTTGCTTTTATTACTAGGGAGCAAAGATAACTCCTGCAGAATATGATCCTGACTGAAGTGAACAAAAGATCCAGTTTGATATATGCCTACTTTGTGACTTTCATAGTCAATAAACTCAGTCTTTCAGATCTGTTGTCTCTTAAGAGAAAATTGAATGTTTTCTTGTATTTCAATTTGTGCATGCTGCCTTTTTGCTGTGTACTGCCAAGAAGAGTGGCTCTGTTACCTCAGTCACCGCAGAGAAATTATTAGTGTTAATGAACTCAGTAGAATGGCCACATTTTTTTTATCTCATTTTTAACTTGTACCCCTTTTGATAAAATAAAAGTGCATCACATGTGAAATATAAATACTCTCATGTGTGAAAGGGGCGTTGTTATGCACTTGCTAACAATACTTTTGGTTTTTTGTGGGTTTTTTTTTGTTGTGTAATAAAGAATTGAGTAAAAATGTGACTTTTGCTGCTTGTAATGCAATGTCCCACTCACTATTTCTGGGGAAAACCAGTAGCCATTTCTGATTTACATTGCTGTTAACTATTGCATGCGTGCTGTAGTTAAACTCCCACTCACCCCCCCTTCACACTTGGGCGCATCTTTCCATTCATTCCATTCCTTTCTGCTCAGCCCTCATTCTTTCATTTGTATCTGAGGTAAAAAAAGTAATAGGGTTGTGACTCCAACCCTGAATTCCAGCCCAAAGATTATGGCCAACATGAAAAAACTCTGTGCATCAAAGATTTGGACCCAAGGATCATGACATAATCTGAGAAGCATATCAGGAATTTCTGTAAGTTATTTACCACTGTACAATGAGCTCTGACCCAGGCTGACCTCTTGCCAGCAACTGCCAACAGGTCTTATCTGTGTAGAGCTCTCCCCACTTCCTAGCAGAGCACCTGAAACTGCAGCTGGTCTTTGCAGGAGACTAGCAAAGCAGAGCTGACCAGTGTCTTCCAGCAGTCTTGGAACGAGGATGAAGAAGAAAAGAAGGTAGGATCAAAGAAAGTATGTGTGTTGATTGAGAGAAAAAAGGAAGAAGCTAAGCTTGCAGCACTTTATGTTTTATATCTCTGGGTGGTTATGGACTTGACTTCTAGATGTTACATTTAATAGGATGTTACTAATGCTGATGTGTTCTGCCTATCTCTGAGTGCTTATGCTTGCCAGCATCCTTGTGTGCAAATGAAGAAACAAATGTGCCTGTCATCACTTGGCAAATATCCTGGTTGTTTCAAGTAGTGACATGTTGGGTGAGAATTAAGAAGTGTGCTGCAGATCATTTAAAATTAGACCTTTACGAGTAGGCAAAGTGGCTGATATTAATGTTACTGTAACGCTTGTGGTGTTTCCTGGTGTCTTGTGCAAAGATTTATAATATCAGAAGTGTATCTCAGTAATCCTGAATTGAAAGGGGCAGGAAGGGCAAGACAGTTCTCTGTTACTTAAAAATTGCCCAGTGTTCCTAGATCAGTTTGCACCTGCGCTTGCAGGTAGAGGAAAATGTATAATGAAATGTGTACAAATACTGCTACATAGTTAAAAACTGAAATTTGACTTGTTGTGTAACCATCAAAAAGTAAAAAAAAAATTGGACTGTGATTAGAAAGTAGAGGTTTGAGTATTATTTTTTTTTCTCAGTCTTTCAGGCTATATCATTTTTATTGTCTTTTCCTTTGTGCTTTTTCTCCCATACTATGCTAGTGATTCAGTGAATCAAACATCTGAAGTAGATTTTGGCTTTGAGCTCTTGTCTTATTTTTATGTGAAATTGTGAGTGTCTTGAGGTTTTGGAGACCAAGCGTTGGACTGGGAGGCCATCTGGGTTCTATTTCTGCATCTCCCTGGATGCACTAAAATTGCTTTTCAGGCCGAGTTATTCAGGTTTCCTGCTCAGATATGAAATACTTTCACATCTGGTGTGATTCACTGCTCATGGCACTGCTGAGAAGTGTTCTGGCTTGGCACCTCATAAGAACTTAAGTAGTAATCTAGGTACCATCATACGAATGCTTTGATGTTAGGCTTTCTGCACATCTGTTTACTCATATGAAGAGTCAATAAATTATAGAGGTATACATTGGGAGTGTATTGTATAGGTATATCATCCTGAAACTATTCTGTGTCTCTGGTAGCAGCTTGATCCCTTTCTCTAGTTCCACTTCAGTCTGCACTACTAAACTAATGTGTGTGTATGCTTTAACTGTATTGCCTAGTGCATTTTTAATCTTATAAAAACATTTGCCTTCTATATACCTTACACTCTCCAAGGTGCTACTTTAATTGTTGGGTGTTTGGATTGGGATGTGGCTTTCAACATTATCCTGAAATGCTGGTAAACTGGATTCACTGTGACCTCACTGAAAAGGATGACCTCTGGAGACTCCTGAAATGTGCTTTAGTAAGGACTGACTGTAGAAATCATATTTAATGTATTGTTTCTATCCTTTAGACCTCTACATCCTTCCATCATATACTTCTATGAATATGCAAGTGTGGTTTTTTGGAAAAGAATCCCTTAGCCTGTATCATGTAACGTCACCAGGACAGAACACAGGTTTTACAAGACAAGGATTTCCATGTGAGCATACAATGTGTACTTAGACTGTTGACATATACTTTCTGTATCTCTTGAGATTCAAATTCTTTTCTGAATAGGTGAGGATAATACTCATACTCACTTATGTTTTAAAAGTGGCATCTTGCGAGAACTTCTGTTTTGTCTCCTTCTGTTACAATTTGCAGTTCCTGGGTAGTTAGTGAAAGGATCTGAAATACATCCTTGATTATATTTGTTGTCCACCATTGCATAGCTTAGTTATATTTTCCAGTTTGCTGCACTTTACTGTCTAAATTTCAGCAGATGCTGGGAGGAGTATCCATCAGCTGGATCTGTCTTCAAGGCAAATTGTTTTAATTAGTTTGACAGTCCAGCTGCCTAATTTAACTGTCTGTCCTGCTGAATGCTGTACAGCTGCTAGTTGTTTTCTGAGGGTCTGTTTGATGTGATGAGTGGATTTGAAAAATTGAAGTAGTAGCATTATGAGTTTGCTTTAGCCCTCACTTAGGAATGGCTCTGTCTTGAATTAAAATTATTAAATTGGCTAGTATGGATGTGCTTTCCTTCTCAGCTGAAATTTCTTTTATTAAGTAGATCATGTGGGCTCTATATTTCAATGTTCATTCCTTTGGGGTTTTTTTTGCTGTTGTTGGTTTTGGTTGGGTTTGTATTTCCTCAGTGTTTTGAAAGTAAAGTAAGACTGCAGGATTCATGGTGACATTCCTACGCTTGTCTGTCATGTAGCTCTGCATGAAATTGAAGAAATAGTAAAATTGGCCTCTCCAGAAGTTATCTGCTGAATTTGATAGGATGGCTGTAAACAGGTGACCATTTTAATCATAGACACCAATAAAATGGTTAATTTCCTTAAAGACACTATAAAAATCTTTGGTGGTATGACAAAATTGAAGCAGGTTCTAGTTGTTCAGCTTCTAGTGATCCCACCATTGAAAGCACCCTGAACAAAGCCAAACTAAAAATGAAGTTTTTAAATACTGTTTTTTTCAATAGGTAATTTCTCCTGCGTTTGAATTAATGTGTCTGCAAGCCAAATTCTGCTCTTCATTAGGCATGTGGTAAAGTCAGTTCCAGGGTGGAAGGTACCTTGTCCTGAAACCGCCTTGCAGGGTGAGAAGGGGAGAGGGGCAGGCCTGGCTGAGTTAGGTGCTGAGGCAAGCATCTCTGCTGTTCCCATGGTGGTCTCTGATGGCCAGGGTGTCTCATGAGCAGCATGGGGTTTGTCTTCTTCAGTAAATTGTGGCGTATCTTTTTCAAGTACCTATAAGCTCCCACTTGAACTTATGTACAAGTATTGCAACCTCTCATCTGTGTCAACCCTTTTTATTTGCTTTTCATCTGGCTTGTGCGAGTTCCATTTGTTGGGTCCTAGTTTGTACTGGGAAAGATAGTGAGTAGCCACTCCCTTTGCACCCTGGTGATATTAACAACCTGAATCGTGCTCATGTGTACAGAGAGGCTGAACTGTAGATAACTTGCTCTGTGATTTTTATCTAAAATTGTATGTAGTATGATGTTCTTATTTATGTATATTTAATTTTTACTTTATTTTTTTTTCAGCCTGTTTTAATGGTGGACAAGTCATGTTCTGATTTACACAGCTAAGTGTTGGTTCCTTCTCTGTTTAGAAATAATAGAAATAAATATCTTTATACCTAGGCAGTAAATACCTGTACAAACTTGAACTAGCAGAAGAAACTGCTGAACTTCTGTCTCCGACGCACCTGCCTGCTTTTGCAGGTACTGAAAGCAGCTAGAGAGAACATTTGTAGAGATTTTTCTATGTTGGGAGATATTTGAAGGTTAGTTCACAGCAATGAACATGTAATTTACCTTTATTCTACTGTGATACTTAGAACATTATGATTTGCCTTGTATCTCTTAAATGAATTGTGGAACCTTAGTAAAGCTATAGCTTTGATGCTGAGGTAAGACCTGGAGCTTGCCCTGACTTCTTTTGGTAGGAGCCATGGGTCAAGATTTTCATTCAGAAGCAGAGCTTTGAGAAGCTACAGGGATGGCAGGCAAATATTATTTAATAAGTCAAAAACCCCATAGTACACGATGAACTTTCTAGAAAGGCAAAGAGAACACACGTTATAACATAAATTTATTTCTGAATAAATTGCAATATTAAGAACTACTGTACAGAGAAACCGCATCACACTGTTACAACTCCGTCATTATATCTGTGCTTTGTAGATAAGTAAACATTTATTCTATCACAGAAAAAACTTGTATACTGACACTAACTGTATTTGGTTTAAAAATAAATACACTTTCCCATTTATTGACTCAAAGCACTTAAAGTCTATAATACTTGGTACTTCTTATTAACTTTCAGCCTCAGAAATGCTGAGCATTCAGAGTTGCCACTCATGTTAGTGGGAATTACTACCCAGTGACTGCGCAGTAGTGTTCATTGTATGCATTAAAATGACCTTTATCTCACAGTAAAGCAACCTTCACTGTTTTTTGCGTGCTGCAGAGTAGATATAGATTAGTCATGTTGTTTAGTGGTCCACATCAGATTTTGATTCACTAACAATTTGTGTTTCATGAGTGATGCAATCATGCAAGTTTAGGAATGGTTTTAAAGATAAAATTGAGAATATGGCTCTTTTATAAATTATTTAAAACTACTTTAAAATTTTCAAAAATATTTAGTGCAAAAGATGGGTTTTTTTCCCATTTTCCCAAGAAATATTACAGAAGCATACACTGTTATATGGAAAATAAAACATCTCTTAAATATTTTATTGGGAAAAGCAGGCATGTTTTCTGTTATGTTATTTAGGTAGAGAGAGAGAGGAAAGATAAATATTTTCAAAGAAACAAATAATAGGAGAGCTCTGATGTGATAAATACAACTACCTTTAAATTCAAAACCTATCTCTTTGGCAAAATCAAGAGAATGCATCATTAAGTGCATGATACTAACAGATCATCTCAACAAGACGATACCATAGATTATCTTATCAAACAGTTATATAAATCTTATAGTAATGTGAACTATCACATATAGTCCAAACACTTATATTCAAAATGAACAAGTATGTCTGCTGAAATTTTAACAATCATTTTGCTTTCTTAGAAGTTACAAAAATTAACACTAAGATTTTTATGATGAGATGGTGCTGTATTCAAATGTGTATTTTTTCACCTTAGTAACAATTTATTTGATTAAATTAAAATTAGGATTTTTTTTTCACTTATTTTAACTGATACATAGCATGTTACATAGTGCTTTAAATAGAAGCACTTCACGTAACAATTGGACTATCGTTACTCCCTTTTATCAGGTAGGGACACTGAGGCACAGAGGTGAAATGACTCGCCCAAGGTCATGCGAGGACAGGGTCTGTGACAGGACAGGGCTTAGAAATCTGCTGCCGTGGCTCGCAGAGCTGTGTTCAGGGACATATTATGTGTAGCTATGCTGAACTCCACTGCCTCCAAGGGAAAAGGAGAGTTTTTTTAAGGGTAGTAACTGAGAGTCTAGATTTTATTTCCTTGAGAAGAAGACAGGAATTGGGAATAGTTATGGAAGAGAATCACAGGGAAAGAAACTAAAATGTGTTTTCAGCAGTTTTATTGTGTTGACAAACTGCAAGTTGTGTTCAAAAGTTTTTACCCCTTAGGCTGTGGGGATAAAAAAAAAAAAAAGAGAATTCTTAATCTAGGGATATGGGCATCTCTAGGCATCTTGGAATGCACTCTGGTTCTAACAGTTAAGCTGTAAAAATACTGGCAATTAAAAACTGAATGTTTGTGTACTATCCCATTTTGGATGATCCATTTAAACCAACTGATGAAAGTGGAGCATATTAGACATTTAATTAAGCCTTTACTGTGTAGTCCATTAATTCAGAAGACTAACTAAATCCATCCCCTTCTGGTACAGTACACCCTATAGCACAATATGTCACAAGTCCCTCATGATACAGAAAGATACAATACACCTTGGTTTCACTTTGCTTCTTGTTCAGTTCTGGAACAGGCGTGTGCTGTTTCTCTAGAGTTTGTATATCTTTGTTCATTTTACTCAGTGACATTCAGAAATCAGAGCATTACACAAACCACTGCTTATTTAAACTGGAATAAAACAAAAATGCCGAACAGCTTGAACTTTCTTAACCCAGTTCAAGAAGCCAATCAAACAGGCTTGGTGTCACCACTTGGCCTTCCTCACTGAGCTTGCAGTACTGTACCACGGCGTGAAAGATATCCCCCACTTTCCAGGACTTCCGTTGAACTAATTGCACAACATCTGAAAACTAATAAAAAACCAAAACAAAACGCGCTCAGGATTTGCTTAATGCTTCGCTAATGTTTTGTGAAATTAATACAAACAAACCATCCTTTGAAAATGCACCTCAGTGAGTGGGAGTGGGCACAGTTCATTACACAGCAGCATACAGGTTCTTTCTATTTATGAAACTTTATCACAACTTTCAATGTTATCAACAACTCACTGTGAAAAGAATGGAAGTGTGACTATCCACTTTGAAGAACAGAAACAAAAAAAAATCCCACTTCCTTACCATTTACTAATTTTAATTTGTATTTAATTTTCTGGATTTCCACATATGCACCCAATAGTGTATTAAATATTCACACAGTACTGGTGAGAGGAAATCTGGGTAAATTTTTGTCACAAGAAGACATTTGCTACAATTGTGGTTGAATCACAGAAAGTATCTGTATTTGATTTTAACTTCCAGATCAATCGGAGATTAAATATATATTCTTATCCACCTGTAAAAATAACCTGAATTTTGTCCACTTTATACTTAAGAAAGGGCTTCACAGTGTCATACATCTGGTCCCATTTTTTTCTGAAGCACATAAATGAAAATCAAAGCTTTTAATTTCTTTGAAATTCACATTCAATATCTAACTAGCTTGCTCCTTCTATGATTCCAGTTTTAAATCACACAAGAAAATATTGTTTCTCTAGTTAGTGTAGCTGTTTGCTATTTACATACTGAAGCCTAAACTTTTAATATGTATTTTAGTGATATTTAATAGGCACGTGATTTCCAAAAGCACTGCTGTAGGCAGGATGTGCTTCATTATTCTCTAGTGTATTTTTGCAATTGAATTAGCTGTTTGCCAAAGCACATGGGTAAAGCTAACAGCTGTTTCTTTAATTAGACGCAATTTGGACTGTTGCTGCTGAATGCATTTTAAATTATGTTTATGGTTCCCAAATGCATGTACTCAAGAAAATCAAACAGTATCTCTGCTACTCAAAATGATCTTCCCGTAAAAGACCAAAATACTGATCTGTAATACTTTTTTTTATTAACTGATTGGAATTCTGGGACACTTTTTGAAAGCCATAAAGCTTGAGCTGTTCTTGCTGACCTTGGAAATGGGGCTGTTCTGGTTATTCCTGAAATACCGTGGGTGTCATTTGGGGTTATCTACAATGGAACACTTAATGAACCACTCGCGAATAGGAACAGTCTGCACTTCTTGTTACCATGTGGGACTTCAGTGTCGCTCTTGGTGCTCTGGCTTGGACTAATGCCTCAGAGGTTTCTTGGTTCTAGTAGTCTGTGTTTGTCTGCCTCTCTCTGGGATCAGACTTCTGCTTTCAAAATGGCAGAGGCTGAACTACACATGAGCAGGAGCAAAAGGGTACTGGCACACGTAACACTTTATTGCTAAGCCAGCGGAGGTGCTTCTTAATTTCCACACAATGATACAAAATATTTTCAGCCCAATTTTCCAAGTAACAGATGGGGTTGCAAATATGGCTCCACTGGAAACACTGGTTGGTCACTGCCTGAGCTAAAACTGTCTCTCAGGGTAGTGGATATTACAAGGGTATGCCTACACAGCTAGGTCCATCCTACCTATCCTCTGAACTTTCCATCAGCTCTGGTGCAGAAGCCTCATAATCTTGTTATTTTAGACAGCGGACCTGAGTTAATAGAGGTTAATTTTATGTATTTTGCAGTTAGTCTCTTCTGTACATGTGGGCAGTGGGTCCATTCCCTGGTGACAAGCAATCCTTTCCTGTGAGCACAAAGTGACTATAAAGCCAGCGCTTTTGGCCATGGTAGATCTCACATAAAAGTAGGAGAAACTGCCAGGCCCCTGCAATGCCTGCTGTATTCCCAGCTGCAACAATCTGAGGACAGCTGGGCACAAGTTCAGACCTGCCTGAGGGCGCCCTAATCCATGTTGCAGGCAAGGCAGAACCTTGCCCACACGTAAGTGATTTTTAAGCTACATGCTTAAACTCTGTGTAAGCCATCTGCAACCCTTCAAGTGCAGCCACATAAAGGGCTCTCTGTTAATTCTGACTTGGGTGTTGATGCTTAACACATCATTGAAAAAGTGAACAGATTCATCAAAGCATGTTAGAGAGTCTTTGGAGAAGATCTCATGGTGATACTGTTTCTTGTGCCATGGACAATCTACTAGTTCACATACCTTCAATTCTGATACATTTAATCCTTTCTTCCCTTTCTGTAATAGACAGTAGCATTGCCATCTTGCTGTAATGAAAACGTTTTTGTGTCTTCCATTAAGCTCACTAACTTCAAGAAGTCATAATTACTATTGTGTTTAAAATGAATTAATACTGTGCCCAGTTCTGTAAATGCTACCTTTTCAATTCTGTTTTCCTGAGACTTCTTAAAGTAGATGGTTGGAATTCCAAGTTCAGAAGCAGCTATCCACTGCAGGGTGGCTCGCAGCTCTGCATCGGGGCACTCTGGTTCCAGATCAAAGTTTATCACCAGTAGATCCTTTTGACAATTAGCTGTTCCCACTGAAAACCCAGAAGTACTTTCTGGAAAAATAATCCCAGCAGTTACCGTGCAATTACTCATGTTAATTTCAGATTGTACGCTTCAATTGATACGGTTCAACTTACCGTCTGTATTTTCTGTCTGTTCTTTAAGGAAAACCTTTTCTTCTATTAATTCACTTAGAAACAAACAACAACAAAGCTTATTAGTGATATTTAGGAACAGTCTACAACACTGCTTCATGATGGATAAACTTCTCCCTCAATGTAAAACCTAGAAAACTGCAAGAAAAAAGTTACACAGGACGGAATAATGAAATGCTGAATGTATTTAACTTATTTTTATCTGTAAATCAGGAAAAGCTATGGGAATTGCATCATTCTTCCTGTGATTGGATAGAGTACTTGCAATGGTTGTGGTGTGTATTATGTTTCACCAGGATCTGCATATCTACATTTTTCATAATGACAAGTAAATGACATTATGGTAAGATGCAGCAAATTTCAGAACCTGGGTGGAAATACTGAACTTCCAATGTCTACATTTTGCAGTGCTATACTCCCTGGCTGAATCCATTCCAGCTTTGCTTTCTACGTTTATCTTTCATAATTAAACACAATCATAGCTATCAATTACTTCAACTACTGCTGTTTTTAAATGTATTTGCTGTTTGGATAAACAAATTCTCTTTACACCTTGTAGAAATTTCCGAAGATCTTAATTTCTTGGGTACCATCTCTTTCCTAAACTACAGGAAACAAACTCCAGGCACGTAGTCACTGCTTCAGCTTCCGTTTCTGAACACAATATCCATGCTTATATATATGGCAAGGGATTGCAAATTCACTATTGCTGTCATGGCTTTTGCATTTGTTTCATCATTTGTGGAGGGATAGCACTTGCAGTACACATTTCGAGACTGTCCCATCCTGCCTCAATCGGGGGTATGCTGCAGGTGTAAGATTCTCTTTGTAGCATAGGACACTACTCTTTATCAACCTCTTTACCACCCTCATTCACAAGATTTCAGAATCTCCCCCAAGTCTTCAAAGAATCAAGATTATAGATTCTCATGTAGTGGTTATTGCAAGATGTGAGAGGAAAGAATAAAATGGCAGCATGATTTGTCATGACTTAGAATCATAGGTGCTTAATTACTTCCTTCCCCTCAGGTTTTTTTCAGTTTTCTGTTTGAACAGCAGATGCATTCTGTGCCTTGATTTTGATTTGTGGAAGTACAAGCTTCTCATAGCTCCTGAAAGATAATGAGGGGAGTCAAAAATGTATCCCTTTGCTCCTCAGAAATTTTAGGGAAGGGGATCACCTTTAGGAATGTGTGCAGGAGGTATCACTGTCTACTGTAAAGTTCGGAAAGTTTTAACAATGTTAGTCTACAAATCGGCAGCTGAGAGAGAATGCACGTAACTACAGAAATATGAAAGCCCAGAGTTCTTACAAAAAGAAAGAGCCTTTTACAGAAAAAGCAGGACAATTGTAGTACAGCCTGGTAGCAAGCTGTGAAGATTTTCTGATGTCACTGACTTCACAAAGATTCCATGTTTAATATTTCATATATGGTCTGTATGCTTCTGCAATGACCATGCCCTGACTACATTGTGACATTCACCAGCTGGCAGATTATACCAGGTTTCAGGGTGCCAGAATCTTTTAAGTAGGTACTTACACATCTCTTGATAAGTTAATTGCATGCTCAGTAGAAACATACTCAGAAACAATAGGTAAGATGTACTTTGGGCCAAATTATTATTGTTATTTGAAAGACTGCTATCAGATTTTTTTCCCTTTATTTTAATTTATTCTTATTTGCTTGACCTTGCTTGCTATTACAGTAGTTTTGATAATATTTGAAGTTACTGGGAGAAGAAAGGTAACACAATGAGAAACCCATACCACAGAAAACTGTCTTTTAGTCAGAGCAGTTGGTGGATCCATGCTCTTTTGAGAGATCTGCCTGTGTGAACTTTTCTGGGTAATCTTTCTAGTGTTATCACTCTGCACAGAAACCTTCACGTGCTTTTTCTGAAGCTAACAGCAGGCTCAGCAGCAGGCGCAAAGCAGGGCTTGGCACATTTTAGATGGTGTAAACGATTTGCAGTTAAAGTTGGACTAAACATCAAATCTTACTTCAGTGACTACTTACTTAATCGTAGGAGAAGATGGCACGTTCTCCTGATAAATTTCCATGTCCATAATGCCAAGACTGCTAGTAGTACTGCTGTTGCCATTGCTGACAAAGCAAAAGTTTAGATATTAGTGCAAGCTGCACTGAATATGTTCCCAAACATCTTTTTTGTAATTTACTTATGTACAAAGCACAGTAAAGATGTGCCCTTTGTCATGCAGAGTTACACAAAATCCATTCCACTCAGCAAGTGGTTCCCAGAATGAAGCACACTAATCTGCTCAAAATAATGAGGCTTTTATAAAAATAGCTCTAGACAGAGCATGTATCAAGTGATGCTTTAAACTGGAGGAAGTAAAAAAAGTGGACTATCTTCTTGTGAATGCCTTATGCAATGAACATTTGGCCTCAAACAAAAAAGCAGTCCTTGAAAAGGATTACTAGGTATGGAGATGCCCTGGAAAAACCTGTAGAGATTCAGGTACCTCTGAACATGGTGAGTTATAGCAAGGCATTTAGTTGCCCATCATACTACTTACCTGTTGGGCGACTCCATGCCTGTCACCAGCAACAGTTTCAGTGTATTATGTCATACCTCAAATACTACCAGGGATCTGATGGAACCCGCAGGTACAGTGACAGCCCTTTATGTTTCTGACTACTCTGAAAGACAGATTTTGATTATAGCCAGTGTCCATTGGGACCAGTAACAAGAAAAAGTATTTTCCTTGGCTTTTTCATAAGGATGAAGTATGACATCTGAGAATATTTGGAAAAAGTAGTACCAGTTCACTTTATAACATCATTATAAAATTGATAGTGAATGTTTATGCAGATACTGTATTAGCCTTGTGAACAGGTTGTGAATTTGCTGGCTGCAAGTGAATTAGCACAAACCAGTTCTGTGAGCAAGTCAACCTGAACAACTTCAATTTGTACCAGAAAACCAGCTAATAGTCTTTTTTCCTTACATTAGAAAGATTGATTAGCTCTTTTCCCCATCAGGTTTTTCTGACTCAGGGTCAGCATGCCATGCATTCAGACTTACTGTAGCAATTTCTGTTTCAGTGCAGAGCCAAGAGGCACAATACATTAGCTCTCTCAGACCAAGAACTTTGTTAAAGGTTGATAGTATGATAATGGTATGAATGTTCACCCACACTGATGGACAGGTTTTGCTCGCTATTTTTTCAGCTATCCAACAGCTCTCTCTGACAAAGACTCTTTCTTTTCTTTGCTCATTACTATAATGACTTCCTTCATTATAATTTTGATACACAAGAGAAAGATGTAAATACATTACAGTATTTTAAAATCTAATATAAGAGCATGTTAAGAAAAAACTTGCTCAATCTGAAGTCATGAAAGGGCTGAAGTCAAACTAACACCACTTTATACAAACTGTAAGGGCTAGATAACGTTTGTAAATGCATGCCCTGACTTGAATAGGAACAAAAAGCAGCACACTGCAGTGGGAGCTCTGGAATTCATGCCTGCCCAAGGAGAACTCTGTCATCCTCTGTTAGTCTGCTACCCTGTGTCATTCTAAGCATATCAAGGCTCTATCTCTGCTCTTCTTGGTGTACAGATAACTGGCGGGAATATTAGTCTCATCAATCTCAGCTAAGGAAATGTCAAAATAAACATTATGTAAATAGCAAATACATCAAAGGAAAGACTGCAACAATTAGCTTGTCCGATGGCCCTTTCACTGTAGGACTGAGGCACCGGAGTGGTGCCAGGAAATTTTCTCTTTGTCTGAATCTAGCTGCTTACAATATAAAAAATCCTACTGAGAAACAGAATGTGGCTAATTTTTTCTCTTTTTTTAAATTAAGGCGATGAACTCAGTCATTAGGCTTTCTTTACAGTACTCTGAATAAATCTCAAGCTGTTGAGCTTCATTCCTGATACGTGGTAGACAGATCACTGGTCTGGTTGATTAGCTCGTATTTTATACTGAGAATAGACAATATGGGTACCTCAGGGATCGCTCGCTGAGTTGTAAGTAGCTGCTTGTGTCATCAGGATTGTCCTCATCGTTAGCTAGCTGGGACCAGCTGCCAGTGCTTTCTTCACTGCTGCTGAGGTGGCTTGGAAATTCTTCGGCTGTTTTTGTCTCTCCTATGATTTCACTATCTGGTCTGCTCTGAGGACTGCTGCTGGTAGGGTGATAAGGAAGGCACATTGATAATACAGGCAAATGGTACCACCAATCTTCAGGCAATGCTGCTCATCAAAATCAACCAAGCTGCAACATTACACAGATGCAAGAGGTTGGACAGGCTTATAATTTATACATAAAGTCCAGTTGAGCATATGGTCTGAGATGCTCTTAAAAAAGATCCTATGACTGCTATGAGCAAACACAAAACATAGTAAGCCTTATACTGAAATCTGCATAGAAAAGTTTTAACTTGTACAGAAGAGCTGCTCGCTGCACAGGCCTGTTGCTTAATGCACTTCAGTCATTTCAGTGATGGAAATAGGTGGTATATGTTAGCACAGTATGACAGCATTTCTTGGAAATATATCTTGGCACTAATTCCCTGTCTTACTAATGGGTGAATAGGTTTCTTAACAGGGTTCTTGACAGGGTTTACTACTCTGGTCTAGAAGTATGAAGGTAGTGGGGGTTGTGAATCACTAATGATTATTAGGCTTCTGTATTCCTTAGGATCCAATGTTTAGACTGGGGAAGGACAAAGTATTCTTTTTCTAGACAGGTGTGCAGCAGGTAGTCAGAAACCGACTGCATAAGCAGATCTAGGCTGAGTTTAGAAAATACAGGGTTAAGAGATGTTGTGGCTTAATGCTTTATAATTCTGTACACTTCCACAAACACATGAACAAAAAATAAAAACTATAAAAACTATATGGTAACTTTTCAGAGCCAAACTGGACTTTGTGATACTTGCTGTAAGACTATTGATACGTAGACAGAAAAGTATATTATAGTCCAAAATCCCTTTTTTGGATGATAAAAAAAAATTAGTTATGTAACTGCGGCACCAGAGTAGCAATTAATGCAAAACTGTAGTTTTGTTAAATTTACTGGATGGTCTGCATTTCTAACTGTGTGATTAAGATAATGGAATGTGTACTGGCAATCCTCTGCAGGATCCCTCCAGAGTTCTCACCTTCTGACTTTTATTTACAGTAATGTCTGAGGCACCATGTCTGCAATTGGAGCAAGAGATCACCCCCAAAATTCTACTGCTCTCAAGTAATTAATTTGATTAAGAATATACTGAGACAATGTCATTGTGGATGTTTCCTTTTGTCCTGTCCTCACTCTAGCAACAACTGAGAAGTTGCTGTATTAATGCTGGATGCTAGAGAGAGAGGCAGCCTCCTGTACAGGGAGAAAAGGACCTGTTTGCCTGAGGGCCTCTGCTCTTCCAGGCAGTCAGCATCTGTCAAATAACTATGCCTGTCATCCCTGACCCCTCAGGTACAAAACTAGGCATCTGCAGTAACTAAGCAGCCAGGTTGCTACACATATTTTCAACACAGGGCATGTAGCACTTATTGCTTGTTCCAAAATACGAGAGATTTTTCCGGGCGTCCTTACATGGCATTTTGGGTTGTGTTTGATTCATTATGCAATTACATCTCAGACTAGGAATGCTTTGAACTGACAGTTCCCTACTTCTGAACAGTCAGTTGGAATGGCTCCTGTATAACTGGACTGGGTCTGTTTCACTGCCTGTGTACAAGAAACAAGTATTTCATTTTTTTTTTTCCTTGCTGAAGACCTTTTCCCCAGGCCTGCACAGCTTTCCCTCCCTTCCCCCTTCTTTTTTCCTAGTTGCCTGTATGTCTGCTTGATGTTTTGCCTGGAGCCATATGTGCCTATATCTACACTAGCAAGTAATTTCATGCGGTAGGAGTGGATCAAAACAACTGGTGCTCATGCTTTTCTATCTATGTTATTTATATATCCTTAGGTTTTTACTTTAGTCTAAACTTGGTCCCGACATCCATGCCACAAGCAATTCAAATCTGTGTGCGGAAACACGAAGCTTCGCCTTCCTAGTAGGGTTATGAGAACATCTGGTACACACTTGTGCAGCTTCTAGTTGAGAATTCTTTAACAGAAATCTGCACTGCATGCTGCAAAGAAAGCCAATGTATAGAAATGAAGACAAGTTGACTCAGAACTGCACTGCACTGCTGAATCAAAAGACTCACGCAGGTGTAGCCCCTGGTTACTAATTCTACCCGACCAACCCTAATGCTTCAAACTTCGCATAATTGCTTTAGGAACTGTTCCTCAAAGGCAGAGGAAAAGCTATTAAAGGGCTCTTAAACTGTGTGAAAATAAAAGGCAGGTTTCCAGATATGTACATTTCTAAATGTATCCTACTAAAAGCAATTTGCATTTAAAGGAAGAGAAAGGTTAGTGGGGGATAGTCAGTACGAAAGAACAGTGACACTGGTAATTGTCCACCTAATCGCTACCATACACAAGAAAGTACCTGCTTTCTCACTTCAAGCAGAGCTTTGTCAAAAGCCAAAACAGAGCACTTCCTAGAATAAAATGTGCTGCAAAATAGTTTCTAACACTAGCACATGCACTCTGTCAAGCATTCTGAGATAACAGGTTGCTGCAATGATCCAAGTGATTGGCAGTTTAGATACCATTAAAGTAACATACATGACGAAGTATAGTTAAAAACAAGCAATGTCTTGAGAGAGAGTCTTGCTCTTAACCTCAGCATCCACAGCAATCCTCTACATTTGCATTATGTATTAAAATGAAATTTTATTATTTTCTCTATCAAAGTTCTACCAGAGAAGTCTTGAACTAAAGGAGGTGAGGGGTGTTTTTAATTATTATTTTATTTCTTCTACTAAAGAATTTTTATTACTTATATCTGCAGACTGTAAACACAAAGCTGAACTTCAAGGTCTCAAAAGTCTGGTCTTGTTTCCAGGTATACAAAGCATTAGTTATACAAAAAAGCATAGCAGAGAACTACAGCAGAGGTCAAATTCTGCTATCTTCTGTCAGTGCTAAATTGAAGTTCAAACTTTGTCCATCTTTCCTTTCTTACCTATGGAAGACTTAAACAACTGTAGAGAGAAAACTTACTTGTCTCTGCAGTATTAGATTTGAATCTTGGAAGCATGTTGTCATATACAATGTAACTTTGCTCCAGAAACTGGCACTGTGATACATGACTGGGCGATTTTTATGCCATGAGAAACCTGTAGTCAGGACTGTCGTATTTCTTTGAAAGTGCTTCTCCTCTTTTTTTATCAAAATGATTTTTACTGGGAAACTAAGCACAAAAGCAATGTGCTGATTTACTGTTTTGTCACTTACCTACTTAGTAGGGAACTGGAAACTGTGTGTTTCCCATCAAAAGCTTCTGGAGGCTTTTTTTCACTTTGATGCTCCTTTCCAGGAGTGCTGCATGAAACGAAGGTCTCTGAGCTTTTATCTGGCTCATCTCGTTGATCAGTTTCTATCTGAATTAAAGGCACTTCCCTATGCTGACTTGCAGGGAGGCATCCAGGGCTCTTCATATGCTGTTTTTTTTCATCCAAATTTACTCCACCCCTTTTGGGTTTTGATTGATTCTGAGCTGTGCTTTGAGGATGTCTGCTTTCCAGCACACGTTCTTGGCTTGTACAATCAAAAGAATCCTGCTGGACAACAATTAAATTTTTACCACTTTCAACAATATTTGCAGCCAGTCTGTTTGCATATTGTTCCACATGCGGCGGGGAATCACTGTGAAGCTGGTCTGCCTCTGCAGCCTCTGCCTCATCTGCTATGATTTTGTTCTTGCGCATTAGAGATTCAATAGAACTTGCCCACGTCTCATGAATCAACATATCTGTTATCTGGTCAGTCTTGCATCTTTGGTACAGGCATGAGTCAGACTTGCAAAGACCGGAAGAAGCCACTGTACTGACTGGCTGTACACTTAAGGAATCTTGATGATGGTGGGCAAACCCATCTAATGAATTTGCCTTAACTGGGACACTAACTGTTAGTCTAGAACCTGATGATCTGCTGTCAGGCATTGATGATTGCCTAAAGCAAAAAGGTGATCGTAGAGAGGGTGGTAGCAAACTGCCATACCAGTCTTTTGAATTCCGAGGGGAAGATAAGTTATCTTTATTTTCTTTTTCTATTTCTCTTAGCATATACCTATAAAATTCTTCTGTTATGCTTTCTGTGCTGGACTGTTTGGATGGGCAACTTGGTCTGACATTAAGATGGCCAGTTTTCTTGGCTACCTGTTGCAAAGCAGAAGTTAAGATGTTGTTTGCATTTTCTCCTGCATAGTAATCTAGTAATAAATCAAAACCTCTTCCTTCATTTTCCATCTGGTTCACCATAAATCTTGAAAATTCATCTGTAATGCTTTCACAACTAGACTGCTTTGAGACAGAACTTGTCTGGCTGACAGGTTGACCAAAGGTGTTCATCAGGCCTAGGGTACTGAAAGAGGCTTTGGAATCCGAGCCCTCCTCAGGTATGCTCTCACAGCTTGAGGCTTTGGCTCGGCTCCATCTTTCACAGTGCAGTCTGCTCCTGGGGTGGTTTGGACCTTGCCAGATGCCATCAACCATGGAGAGCTCAGTGAGGTTCATGATTTTGGCAGCAACTTCATTAGCAAAGATATTGACTGAGTCTGGTGTGTCCTCAAGGCTTATAGATTCATCTACTACCCGATTCATCAATCTTTCCTTTAGCTCAGGATGCTCATCTGTTTTTCTTTTGATCTCACTAAGTCTAGGTGCCCTGTTCTTCCGAACAACTGAACCATTAGCATGGGTTTCTTTTTTCCTTTTCATGGTTCTGCAAGATAAACTCTGGGTTACCAGATATTCGTTACCTCTTTTCCATGCACAGAACCAAGGTTGCTTTCCATTTGAATTTTCAAGACAAATGGCAGCTATTTCTGTTGCCATAGAGACAACTGTTTCTGCCAATTCTTCTGCAAAATCCGTTATACAGTATTTGTCCCTGGTATGTTTCACCTGTAGCATAGGCTGCGAAGGAAGCAAGACATGATTTCCTAATAAAGACAAGCTAACCTGGACATCATTATTTAGCAGAGCATCAGACTTACACTTGGCCTGGTTTTCTGCATTCATGACAGTACTGGGAGACAACCGTTCTTGAACACCATGCTTGGATTCATTGTTTGCAAAGGTATTTTCTCTATCTGAAAATGATCTGTAGTCTTTCTTCTGATGATTATTATTATTCTGATTTGGGGATTTGTAAGAGTCTCGTGTGGTTCTTTTCAGGTATCTTTTCTTGGGAGATGTTTTTGCAACAAGTGCATTATGCCCTGTAGCTCTACTTGATGGTTCTGAATCTAGTGAAGCAGTGTCCTTGCTATTTACATCTTTCATGTTACTTTTCCTAGTATTTGTGACATTTACAAGATCTTTGCTAGAACTAGTGCTGTAGGATGTACCAAATGTTTTAACAGCAGAGCTATCAAGGGGGCTGTGTGAAGTTTCATGTTCTGTTGCCTGTGTTAACCATCCTTCTGCTTTTGTTACTTTCTCTGTCTTTGTCCCCCCAGAAAAGAGAGGAGAACACTCTTCAACTTGTCTTATGTCGTTCATCCTCTTGAAAGTGAAATATACTATGTTAAAAAGCAGCTCATTTGCAGTCTCCATGAACATGTCTTGTGTACTTGAGCAGTCTTCTGAACAGGGGTGTAACTGCCTCTTTTTCCTAGCCTCCTCCATAGAATGTCGTAGAATAATATTGGATAAGTTTTGTGCAAGTTCATCCCTGATTACTTCATTATTGTGTGGAATCCGTGGTCTTGCTGCTGTTTCAATAATTTTTCCATTTATGGATTCCATGAAATGCCCTACATTTTTGTATATGTTGGGTTTTGTCAAAATTATTGATGCTTCTTTGAGAAGTGCCTCTGCAATGCTATAATTTAGTTTCTCCATGCTGCTTCCTAAAGCTATGCTGCAATGTAGAGTAATCGCTGCAGAAGTCTGAGCAGCAGACAGAAGTCCACTCGAAGTAGCAGGGTACTTCTCTTCCTTTGTTTCCCCCAGACCACAAACAGCTACAGCACTTGCTACCTGAGTCATGCCACACAGTGCAGATGGAAATGAATATTCTGTGCCAGCACAGTCAAGTAACTGTGAAGGTGCTGTGTGTTTTTCATTATCAACTGTTCCACTGTTAGGCTGTGTGGCCTCTTGATCCTGTCTGAATTTTTCTGCAGCCTGGGGACTAGAAATGGTTCCAATAACAGTGGCTGCACAAGCCAGAGCCACTTCCAGTGCACTCTGGCTGTGTCCGTTTGAATGTCCTTCCTCAATGTAATCTGAAACTTCAGCAGAACTTTCTGATTCAGTCCAGTGACACAGGCTGGGGAAGGCAGACCCTGGCCAGTCAGATATATTCTCAGAACTGTCGGGACTTTGCACTATGACAATCTTTGGAAGTTCATTCCATGATCGGGAAGCAGGTGTGTCTTCCGACTTACAGGAGTTTCCTAAGGAGATGCTGACGGCAGCCTCCTCAGTAAAAGTGGGTTGAGACTGTGACAGCCTAATGAATGCATCTTGCAGAACAGATTCTGCTAAATTTGTGGCATACTGACCTGTAGTTGCCTGCTCATCTTGTGGGAGAGGATCAGTTTTCCTGATACCTGCACAATCGTCTTCATCTGTCTTACTGTTGTGCTTTGCTGTTGAGTCATAAAGAGACCCCAGCTCCTCTTTAACCATTTTGGTTAAAGATACATCTTCCAACACCTGTGCTGAGCAGGAATTTTCAGCCTCACTAGTCAAATTATTAGTACTAAAGGGTGAAGTAGCTTTTCCAGCTAAGTCCTTCTGGCACAGTGTTTCCTGGTCTGCCTTATCTTCAGGTTGTAAGATGGCATCTTCAGGAACAACATTCACAGCTTCAGAGACTACAGTAGCTGCATTATCTTCATTAATGCAGTTCCCTTCAAGAATAGATGGTAACCTGGTTTTTCTGTAGTGGCTATCTTCATATCCCTTTCCTTTACTTTTTTTGACATCTGAGGATGCTTCTGAAACACTTAACTTTTCATGACCTATCAAAAGGAAAACAAGAAATTGGTTTTTGCAGAGTACCCCATAACTTTAAAACGAAAGCAGCTGCACAACTGTGCAATGCATTACTGCTCTCTAAAACTACTGCAGAAACATATATCCTTGTCTTTGAATAACAATTTAAAAATATGAATGGCCATTCATTTTCTAAATTGCAAACAAATATATGCATGAATTAACATGAAGTACAATCTATGTGAGCACTGTCATGGCTGTTTTGCAGTAGAAACAATAGCAGATTTATGCTCAGTCACATTGCTTTTACCAGTTTTATATTCATCAGCCTCGTTGTCATCCTCTAGGTGCTCAGATGCTGTGAGGAAATCTTCTTCTATTGAGGACACGGAGCAGTTTGTGTCATCCTCAGGCTTTAGCACATGAGCTTCTACCTGCAGCTGTCTCTCCTGAACAAGTTCAAGCCCAATCAGAAACTTGTTTATTTCAAAAATGATGCAGCTTGTGCTGTTTCTCCTGTCCCCCCTTGCACACTGAACCAAGCAGACATCTGCCAGCCAAGGACACTGGAGGGGAAAAGAATTTCAAATAGTTATTTAATTATAAAATAAAACTTATTTTAAGCTTCCCTCTCTATAAATATCTTAGGAATGTTCTGTTGCAAAGATGCAATGCAATTTGTCATTTAGATGTTTGTAACACTGTGTGCAGTTACATATAAGCCAAAATAAGACTGCTTGGACTTGATAGCATTTGTTATACAAGCATTTTAGTAGAGAACCCAGCTATATCACAGGGGCATCTTTATTTTGTTGAAATAACCAAATTGTTTGTTTTCAATCAGCTTTGTGTTTTAATGACAGACTTACTTGCTTTTAGCCATGTCAGATTTATCCACCTGACATACTGTTATTAATGGCTTCGTACCACCTGGTATGACCTGGCCCTTGCGGGAATTGTTTGTGGGCATGAATTCCTTTTCAGGATAATTTCTGTAGCAATGCTTGTTTAAAGACACCCTGGTAAGTACTGGCTGGTGAGATTGTTAAGAGCAGGTCACCTTTAGATGTTCCTACAGACTGTTTTAAAATGGTGTTTTGTTTCTTTGCTCTTCTTCCTCTCATTCCTTATTTGCCCAAAGCTCCATTACTTTAGACCGGTAAAACCTCTCATGGGAAATGGGGCTTCACTGGGCACTGTGTTAAGCCTTCAAATAAAACTGTCTTACCCAGAGAAGTTGTAAAATTAAGTTGAAAGTTGAACAAAAACTAAGAGAAAGGAACTCTTGCTATTCTCATTTTACTGATTTTAAAACTGTTGGATATTTACACAACCACAGAGCTAAGCTGATACCTCTGCATGGGGCTATGTTTGTGGTATGGATGTACTCTGAAGCAAAGGCAAGCTTCTGCAGCTTGTGATCTTATACTTTAGCTTCAGGCCCCCAGGAAGGAGCTTGAATCCGAACCAACTCTGGATTGAGACAGTAGATTTTGAGCTGTGCGAAAGATGTCCTAGACCCCCTGTGCATTTGCACAGTAACTAGCATAATGTAACCCCATCCTAGACCTTTTGTCTTTGAAAATGAATGCAAAGCAAGTATCAGTAATAAAGGGAGTGGGATGAGTATTATGTTGGAATAGCAAGTTTTGTGAGCCTGCACTTTCTTGCCACCTAAAAAATGTGTCTGAACAGAAAACCAGATAAATTAGTGTGTTAAAAGTAAAATAGAAAAGACAGACTAGATAGCTAAGAAATTGCTGCTGAATCAGACTTCAGCATATCCCATATTGTGAAAAATGTTATTAAAAGCAGCTGCAGCCTTAGATCAAATGTTCCCCTGCTGTTGCTCCAGTCCACAGTTTGCAGGGTTGTACTTGTGAAAAGGGCTGATGGGGAGCAGAATAATTATTGTATGAAAACTATGTGAGTCTCTTTGCAAACAAAATTCTTTGGAAAGCCAAAGAGATGTAAGGACGAACATAGCATGTACTTATCTGACCAATAAATCTCACCCGGTCTCAATGGAAAGCTTTCATCATCTTACAAGATCAAAATGTTGGCTAGTTCCCATTTGTGTCTTGCCTGCAGTCTCTCTGGGAAGGCTGCCAGTCTCAATGGCTGCAGTCTTTTGGAAGTGGGGGTGACTTGGGAGCTTGAGTCACCTTGTTTGGGCCTCAAAACACCCTGTGTGTATTGCAGCGGCTCCCCTCTAGGGAAGTGGGGTTTGGAGCTCCACTGCTCCTGCTATAGGGTTGTGCACTTATTTTTTTTTAGTCTTTCTAAATTCAGCCAATAGTCACAAGTGGCAAGAAAGCTCAATGACCAGGCAGTCTCTCCTTTTAAAGATCAGCTTCTTGGTATAACATAAAATGCAATGATGTTTGCGCACAGCTGTTTCTGGACCTGCTTCATGAAGACTTTTGCACACAAGTCAATTTCAGTCCCTTTTATTTATTTTTTTTTTTTCTACAGCAAATGCTATTGTTTCTTTCCTTTCTTTGTGTGGTGCCAGCAAGAGGAATTCTCAGACTCCAGATCACAGATAGGGAACATTTAATTGGCAATAACAGGAATGAAAGAGTTAGCATGAGAATTTTGCCTTTAGCTCCTTTAAATTTTAAGCTTTAATTAATGCATTAATTACTTTTCAAGTTGACAGAATCTAATGAGGTATTAGCTCTGATATGGTCAAAGTAGCTTGGTATTTTCCACTGTCACATTAAGGTTTACAGTAGCCACTAGGATTTTCAAGTCCTATCATCAACTCTTTTCTGAGGTGCATGTGTGGGAGAAGATGGATTGGGAACAAAAGTGGGAAGTAGCAAGACTTGACTTGAAAGGGAGTCTGTAGGAGCTGTGCCTCAGTCTGGTTATGTGCACAGAAAAAGTGCTACATCTTTCCTTTCCATGTTCTGTGCTGTCCTCCTGACTCCTGCTACTCTTGAAATCTGGGTTTATGAATCAACCACCTCTGCCACCAGTGTCTGCCTTCAATGGTGAATGAAGGATTATTCACTGAAGGATCAATCAGTAATGGCTTTCAAAAGATCTAGAAGAGAATAGCAGGGTTTCTTTCCTATCTTTGTGTTGTACACAGCCCCACCATCCCCTGCCCTGCCACGTTACACTTCAGATTTTGCTGGATTTACTTTTTTATATTTGCAAACTCACGCTCATCTCTTAAACTGCTGCAAAGTCTTTGCTTTCAGCTTCCTCTTTTCCATTTTCCAAATCCATCCTTCACAGGTGTGATATAATCTTAAAGATGAGTTTGATTCCTACCTGTGGAACTTCATAATTGGCCTGAAGGTTTCCACTCAGCAGGACTATTTCATTTTCCTTTGGTGGCTGTACATTCATTGAACTGATGAGTTTGGGGAGATTTGGAGAGACGCTGATCAACCGCTGTAGTATGAAAGATAAATTTTGCTTTCAGGTAATCAAGTCTCAGTTGCACAGTTCTATTCATAAATATCAAAATGAAATACCACTTACAGGCATCCCTTTAGAAAGCTTAGTGGAACTCATTTCTTTGAGTTGATTAAAAATGGAACTGGCAGCATTAAAATGCACATTCTTTCTTTTGAGCCACCAGGCAAGACAATGGTGACACTATAAATTTCTGCACAACTGTCCAGCAGGACAATCTTTCATCCCTTATATTGTCATGTGATAAACAGCTTGATTGTATTTATGCATCTAGATGCTTGGCCTTTCTAGTACAAGTGAGTTCTTAAGAGACTGAGAATACACTGCCTGTTACTGATTAAACCAGAAAAGATTTAGTAAGTGTGGTAATGAGAAAATGGCAGATCTTTCAGTTTTCCTCCAAGTGTACGACAAGCAAGAAACCAAAGGGAAGGTTAGCTGGAAATTGGTGATCAAACTGGCGCAATATTAAACCTGGAATAATGGAGGTATTTAATACAGAGATGAAATACACGATTCTTTGCTGTTCCAGTGGACACCTTCATGACCTTCCATTTGTAATGATACAGTAATTTTCTATCTGTTATGTATTTGCTAGAGCCGGAAGTGGTAACAGTCACATCAATGATGCTATGTAACAGAAGATTTATATTATGATACTGCTGGGTGTCCCCAGTGTGTGTAGAAGACATCTGCTCATTCATGTACAAAGACCAGACCAAAAGTACAATACCTACCCAAAGAGTACTTGCAATTCTTTGTTGCCAAGGATCTAGCTGTGCTTGCTTTATGAACAAGGAATCAAGGATGACACCTTCCAGAGGAGCAAATACCATATCCATTTTATGCATTAGAAAAGTGCATAAAATGGCAAAGCCATACAGAGGAATAGAGATCTCTGGCACCCAGCCATATGCTTGAGTTACTGTGCAGTTCAATGATATCCCACTTGTTCTTTTTCATCTTCAAAATAATAAGCCAAAAATAATAAGCAGTACTCTTATTCTTCCTCAGAGTGAATTAGATATAATAAAAATTTGTGGCTTAGCAAAGCTAATTCAGTTTTGGGGAACAATTCACTTTTTGGTAGAGTGATCTTCAGATGAGACTAAGTATTTTTATTTGACATGACTAAATTCAGTGCTTCAATTCACTGATGTTTCCATATAGTATGAAAAAGTTCTTACCACTTTCTTTTTTCAAATTATAACCTTTCTTTTATCATACATAGTTCTATACATATCTCTATTTTTCTACTGCCTAAATTGCTAAATTTATGAGATTTCTTATGTAGGAAATCATAGCATTTTGTTTATCTCTTACTTCAGTTCCATAACTTTTGTTCAGAATAGAAAAAGGCAAAGTCTGAAAGGATGATTATTTTACGGCAAAACCCCCCAGTTTAACCCATTGCAATAGGTAATGCAAAATCCTAACAGTACCTGTTAGGAAATAGTTACATTTGAAGTGCAAGGTCCTACAGTTGGGTCAGACCAATCCCAGGCACAGCTACAGGTTGGGCAGAGAAGAAACTCAGAGCAGCCCTGTGGAGAAGGACTTGGGGGTGTTGGTCAATGAGAAAATGAACATGAGCCAGCTTCAGTGTGTGC
>WYDI02006719.1:0-16045 GCA_009867235.2 Psittacus erithacus
CAGTGTTCAAGGCCAGGTTGGACACAGGGGCTTGGAGCAAGCTGCTCTAGTGGAAGGTGTCCCTGCCCATTGCAGGGCGTTGGATGACAACTGGATGAGCTTTAACGTCCGTTCGAACCCAAACCAGTCTGGGATTCCATGATTCTTTATGAGATGTGATAATTCTACATCATGCTGCTTGAAACCAGGGCTCTTTTAATCTGAAGTGCTACTGAGGCAATGTCTGCTTGAGGGATGGATTTTCCAGATGCATCACAGAGGTGGATGAGGAACGTGGAAGCCTCCTCGCCTTGGAAGGGGAGTTGGGGTGTCCTGCTGAGGACACAGCTAAACTGAGTGAGATGTCCGTACACAGAGCCGTAAGGGACAAGGCTGTGGCTTCCCTCAGAGGTAGAAGGAATTACGGGTTTGGGTTTTTTTGTTTTGATGAGGTATTTTTCTGCTTTTCTATCTATCTATCTGTCTATCTTAGATAGTTACATGACCAACTTTATGTGGGAGCTGAGGTGCCGTATTTGCTATTTCAGTGATGCTGTGATAGATCTTAGGAGCCATCTGGGATTTTTTTTGATTAAAGTGTACTTAAGCAGAAAAGTTGATTGATGAAAATCAAGCTGGGTGCGAATCAAAAACCATCGTCCCTTTTTCCTCCATCAAGATTGAAATTCATTTTGTATAGTTCAGTGGACATTAATATGCAAGTTAAATAGGCAAAAAAATGAGCTTTTCCTGAAATGAGCACACATGAGCGGAGTGAAATGGAAAGAGTTGCCTAAAGCTCAACAGACAGATCCAGGTCTTTGCTACACTTTACCATTCAGCACTGCAGTAATAGAGGTATTACAAGAGTGTGACTAGGAGTGATAGCTAGAAATGGGAAAAATAATGTTGATGCTTAATATATCTGTCTGCAACTGTTGGACAATAGTCTGCTATAGTCACATTTGGCATAATACTGGCATAAAATGTCAAGTGTTCCTGCCTCCAGGCAGCTGAGTCAGAGTCATCTGAAAGTGAATGCTGAAGATGGTGAATTTCAGATAGATGGACTCACAAGGCAAATCCTTTCCCTCTACCAGACACTAAATTACACTTGTTTCTCTTATTGGCTTCTACTGCTCATCTCTATTTCTCAATCTCCAATAAGAAATATTGTGTATTGAACCAGCAAGACTCAGACCATGTCTGGTTTCAGCTCCATTTTAATATCAAAGAGACTAAAAGTGCTTTGTAAAATATTCAGACTCAAGAAAGCAAACAGCAAAACCCCTGAGAACATGTTGTGGTGACTGTAAAAGAAATAATATGTGGAATGGTGAGTAGGTGCTTTTGGTTTGCTTTAGCTACTTCAGATTTGTTTCCATTATGAAATTGATATTTGCTCTCTTTATAAGCATGGATCTTTTGTTCTCTGTAATCAGCATTTATTCTGATCCTTCACCCTCTAATGCCTGCAAATCCTGACATGATCTGAAAGTGTCCAAAAATAAATGAGCCTAGAAAGATGGAAAAGGTCACATGCAATATGAGTTTGAATAGCGTGAGCCAATGTTACCTGAGGTACTGCTGTGTGGTACTGCTGTGTGGTCCTGCTTGTCTTACAGTTTCAACACAGGAGGGCTTCATTCAGTAAAATGACATTGAGATGATCTTTGAAAAGTAAAAACTAGGCAAAAGTAGAAAAACATATTTACAAATTGAATAGGAGAAGAAGTAGCTCATGTTTATTAGAAGCTTTTACTTGAGGCATCCTCAAGACAGCCTGAAGACCTAAACAATTCTCAGTTCTTTTAGCACAAGACTACTTTCATTATGTAACTGGGTCTTGGGTTATTTAACAATAGTTTAAGAAGGGTTTTGCTAAAACCTGTCCAATCTCATTTATCATGTTCACGCACATGGATGTGCAATGTCTTCCCTTTGTTTCAGTCAAGTGCATTTTTACACTCCGGCTGAGACATGTGCTTAATCTGGTTGCTGGATATCCAGGAGAGCATGGAGCATATGGATGTGTCAATGTGGGACTTTCAGCATATTAATAACATAGTACAAAGTTCTGATTCCTTTGTTTTGTTGAGGAAACAGCAAATTTTCTGTTGCTTTAGAATGGAATGCTTTCTTATAAAGAGTTTTGAGTTTGGAAAAGAATTTTTGTAGAATCATAGAACCATGGAATAGTTTGTGTTGGAAGGGACCTTAAAGCTCATCCAACTCCAACCGCCTGCCATGGGCAGGGACACCCTCCACTAGAGCAGCTTGCTCCAAGTCCCATCCAACCTGGCCTTGAACAGTGCCAGGGATGGGGCAGCCACAGCTTCTCTGGGCACCCTGTGTCAGCGCCTCAGCACCCTCCCAGGGAAGAGCTTCTGCCTAAGAGCTCATCTCAGTCTCCCCTCTGGCAGCTTAAAGCCATTCCCCTTGGCCTGGCCCTACAGGCCCTTGTCCAAAGCCTCTCCAGCATCCTTGTAGCCGCTTTAGGCACTGGGAGCTGCTTTGAAGTATCCCCAGAGCCTTCTCTTCTCCGGCTGAACAAGCCCATCTCTTTCAGTCTTCATTCAGAAACATTACACCACTTTTTCCACTCATCATTAAATGAAATAATTTTAAGAGCAAGAACTAGTTTGCAGTTTGTGACCACAGTGAGATCTGTACAAGAAGGCAGCTGGGCGAGCCACGTCAACAATCCTTTTTTAATACTTTTCACAACTACAAGCAAACAAACAGAAGGGGAAGGAGAGGAAATACCTAAAGCAAGAAATAAAATCAAATTGCAAATATTAAGATCACTGACTTGAAATAAATAAAACATCCATTAGCTATGTCATGTCCTTAAAATAAATGCTACAGCAATGTAATTGTATAATTAAATTAGCAGGCTTTTCCATCTCTCTGATTCATTAATTTAGGAACCTGTTGATGAAAATATGGAATTAATAAGTAACTGTCTTATAAAACAGGTTTTTGTAATTTATTTGCCAGTTCATTAAATAGAAACAATAAAACAGAACTAAGAGCAGCAGCGCAGGGAGCAGTGGGAGTGTTTTGTCTGCATAGGCTATTTTACGCAAAGTGATGGATTACTTTTTGTTTGTTGGCTTCTTTGCTATTAATACTGAGAATATGTATTAGAAAGAAAATTATTACATTTGCATTTTCATGAAGACCAGCTTTGAATGTTGCATTAACTCTGTACCCACTCTCAGCACTCCCCAGCACAGAAGGTGAAGCCATCTCTGCGAAGGTGAAGCCATCTCTGCGAAGGTGAAGCCATCTCTGCTAAGGCGAAGCCATCTCCAAAGTGCTGGAGCACTGCAGGCTAGTCTGTTTGCCGTGACAGTTCTGGTTTTCTCTCCAGTGTCCCTAAAAACCCTTCAGGTTGTGTTTTCTCAACCGTGCTGCTTTCCCAGGTAGAAATAACACCCAAACCTAAACCTCCTATTAGAACAGCCTTTGCTTGGTTGTGAAACAGACTTCCCAGTACAGGTCTGATTGCAGACCTTGCCCTGGTCATGTCAGCAGAGTTTGTGGAGCTCCTGGGTCACCCTTTTCTCTGTGCGGGGACCCACAGCTTCTATCATAGTGCAGTGTGAAAAGACAGTTCCTGCTTCAAGATGTTGAAGACTCCTCAAGTCCACAAAGGTAGCTGAATAAAAATACACGCTCCAAATCCCTTCTTACACATGGTAAATTATGATAGGGAGTAACTGAGTTATGAAACCACCCAACAGCAATGAGATAACTACGTGTTAGGTAGAAAGCCCTCTGGACTTGAGTTGTGGTACTGCCTCCTCCTCCTCACCTAAACCTAACCTGGGAACAATGTGACAACTCACAAGCAGCTCTGCCAGGGGACTTGGGGATTGGGGAACTCTGTCAGTGGAGCAGTAACAGGATGTAGTGCTGCAGGAAGACAGTGGCAGGCAGTAACATCTGCCGCAAGCATGGCTGTTCATGAAACACACTGATCTACACGTGAAGTGAGAGCAGTGCCCTCAGAAACCATTCCCTACTCAGACTCAATATTTCTCTGTGGATCCCTATCCCCACTATTATTCTTCTAGCCAGAATAATTCATCAAGTTCAGCATCCAGATCCACAGTGCTACCAGTGATGACAGCCCAGGCTAATGAACCATTAATTCTTATCAAAGACACTCAATTAATTGTGTAAATAATAAAGAAATAACCCTTTGCCATATGCCAGGAACCTACTTTTGTTATCAGGGCAACCTCCAAATCCTTTCCTCTGATAAGATGTGCATCAGGATGGACTAACAGGCATGCCAGTTCCAGGGTACTCTTTTCCTCTTAAAAATCAGAGGTCTACTTTATGTGCCCTGTGGGTCCCACAGAGATAATTGGAGTGGCAGGGTGATTGCCTTCATTAAATCAAATGAAGAGAAACACTGAGAGAAACACTGATGTTTAGGAGATGGGGGAATGCTTTGTTCCTGTCTGCAGCCTTCCTTGAATTTGTTCATTTGGGCAATGCTGCAGTTCAAACTGTGCTCTCTTTTCATCAGATTAGGAAGCGAGAAGTACCTGCTTTTGTGCTGTTGCATGAGCCCTCCAGGGTCCAGGCTCTAGCAGGGCAAACAGCACAACAAACATCCTATGCCTGTTCAGTTCCTGAATATAAAGTGGCGCAGGAAAGTGCTACGGTTCTGGTAGCTAGAAACTGTGTAGTCTGCAACGGGAAGTAATCAGGGAGACAGGAATTTCAAAGTGTCTTAGCACTGATATTTAGGTGTTGTTCAGGACTGGGTCAGAAACTGCCTTTGAGCATTAGACTACTGATAAATCCTGGACATAGTTCAACCAACAGATTTCGGAGCTTTTGGAAACAGTGCATTGAGAAACTGTGAGTCTTCTCTGGCAGAATTCAGATTTCAGATGTAATTCCTCCATGCAGATACGCTTCACAGTTCATTTCACTGACCCTACAATTGTCCAGACTCCAACTGGAATAAATGGAAGTTATTTTCTGCCTTTTAGCTTTAGATACTTAAAAGGGTTAAGAAAATTCATCCCTCTGAGGGATTAACAGCATGATTCAAAATGTGTATTATGTAAAGGTGTATATTAGGTAAACATCAGCCTATGAATGTATGCAAGTAGGAATATTCCACAATGAAAACATACTCAGAGCTGTCACAACAATCTTACTCACTTGTCATCGTGAATTCTGGTAGGAGTAATATAAATGGGACATTTCACAGCCAGGATTTGGACCTGAAGGATCTTGCAGTGAGAGAATCAACTACTTTGGAGTCACTAAAGCCAGAAGCAGCAAGATAAAACCCAGCCCAAAAGTAAGTTTAATGGTAAAGTTCAGAATCACTTGAACCAGACAACTCCTACAGTAGCGTCCTTTTGATAAAACTGATTGAACAGGGTAATAACTGCCTTTGAGGCCCAGCTCACCTCGTGGTTTTATGAAATGACTCATCTAGTTACATGTACAACACTTTTTCAATGCTTCTGGAAGCCAAACAGAGTCAAAGTAAAAGACTTTGCCAAGTTCAACAGCTATTGAGTCAGGCTTTAAGGTAGCTGTCACTGGTTTTCAAACACACTTAGTGTCAGCATTCTCTGCTCTTTTCATTAGAAATAAGAAACAGAAATGAGCATAAGAAAAGGCAGCCCTAGGAGTTTTGGCAAATAAATTCTTGCTAGAGAATTCTTCTACTCTAGGAGCAGTCTCCAGAAAAAGACTGTTCACACATCTTTGTCTCATGCTTCTGTCCTGCCAGTGCCTGTGTCCTGGTCTTCTGAGGGCTCTAGTTTCATATCCCTACTCATGAATGCAAGCTAAAGAGGAATGTGCATGATACCCAAGCACTTGCATGAATATACGTACAAGCAGAGACTGAGAGCCTGAATTATTTAGCCTTGAGATGGGGAAGAAGAAATATTATCAACGTGAATCAATGTCTGAGGGTAGGGACTATGGAAGACGAAGGCGGGCTCTTCTCTATGCAGTGACGCGTCAAGAGACAACAGATGCAAACTGAAATACAGGAAATCCGATTTAAACAGAGGAGAAACTGTTTTTTGTTATGAGGGTGTCACACGTAAAGGTATTGCCCAGAGGGAAGGTGGTATCTCCATCCCTGGAGATATTCCAAACTCAACTGGACACAGACCTGAGTGAGCTGCTCTGGTTGACCCTGCTTTGAGCAGGGGGGTCAGACTAAATCATCAACTACTCTGTGCTGCAAAGTTTCTTTTCTTCTAGCAGAGTATATGTATATGTGTGTGTATATATATAGATAGATATAGATATAAAAACATAGTTCGCCTGACAATAATTTGCATTTCTGTCCTGGAGATAAACCACTTTCTCAGAAGAGTACAAGATCTCACTTTTATCCCCATTCAGCACTGACTCAGGGTAAAAAACACCCCAGACAACCAAAACCCAGCATCTGCTTTGAGGCAAACCAGAGCCTCAGGTCTCATACTGAACAGGCTGTTAGGGCAGCATAACAAAAACCTGCTTTGTAAATCTAAATTAAACCTGTCTGGTAAGAGATTTCACTCAGTGAAGTTCTAACTAATAAAGATACTCCCACTCTGAAGAGATTTACAGTGACATAGCTGTAAAACAACAGGGCTAGATTCTCCAGCACTCCACTCATTAAAAGTTGGTATAATTCCAGAGAAGTAGAAACAAACCTGGTGTTAGGCCAAAAGAAGGGTGTCAGGATTTTCCATTAACAAAAACATTGCTCTTTCCTCATAACGGATTTAAAAATAAACTGTTTATAGCTGCACATTAAAAAGAGAAGGCAGATTGCACCAGGAAAACCTTGTTCTCTGGATCCCTGCCACAGTGCACTCTGCATTAGGAAATCATTTGAAATTATGAATACAGCAGTTTGGCCTGGACAGTCGTGCAGACACGAAGCTCAAGCCATCATCCTGGCTGTGCGTGCCAAGTCAACTCTGCCCTGGCTTTCGGGAGAGTCTTTGCTGAGCACAACTGAGAAGGGAAAAAAGAAGGGCATAAAGAAAAATTGCTGCTTTGAAGGAAAGAGGGAGAATGCACTAAAAAGATCCAAAGGACCTTTTCTGTCTGTGTCTGTCTTCAGAGCTAAAGAGGTTACAGGTTTTAACAAAGCCTCTGGCTTTCTGAGGGGCTTTCATCTGTGGGCGCCTTCTTAGCCTTAGCCGTCCCTCCCACTGTCCATAGGAGAAAAGGATTCTGCTCAGCAGTTCTGCACCCTAATCTTGTCCAGGAGGTGGAAACCCTCTGGCCTTTATTTCTTTCTCTGAACTGACCAACCAATTGGAAGTTGCCACATGCAGGGGCTAAACACCCTTTCCAATGCTACCGTTTCCATCTCTGTCTATAAGCTAACCAGCTTAAAAGATGATCTTCAGGTCACAGACTATTTATTTTCTGCCCAGAAAATGGAGCAAGCAGATTCAGTAAATGCTGCTATTACCTTCTTCACTGCTGAAGGGCTTTCTCCTATTACGCTAGAGTGGCTTCCTCCTGGGAGGACGATGCTCAGGTGTCACTAGAGGGAATTTTTTCACCTTTTCCTGGCTCTCTCTATCAAATACTTACAAGTACACAGACTTTCAACACCCTAGCTAGAGCCTCGGGGCAGTCATCAGCAATATGTTAAATACATGAACCAACCTAAACTAACTCATCCTGCCAGTATAATAAAAAATATCCATGAAGTATGTACCAGTAACAAAATCAGTTTTAAAAAAGACCCTGTGATATCATTGTGGTCCACTTTATTCACTCACATTAAGGATGTGCCCCATCCCCTGCATTTGTAAAGCGCCAGGAGAGTGCTGGATGAATTCAAGCTACCAAGGAATGTAAAACCCTCACAGAATAATAACCTCTTAAGGCAAAGAAAAATAATTTATGGTAAAGGCATTAGATGCCCTGTTTAGGAAGGCCTGTAGGGACAGGACAAGGGGAATGGCTATAACCTGCCAGAGGAGAGGCTGAGATGAGCTCTTAGGCAGAAGCTCTTCCTTGTGAGGGTGCTGAGGCTCTGGCACAGGGTGCCCAGAGCAGCTGTGGCTGCCCCATCGCTGGCAGTGTTCAAGGCCAGGTTGGACACAGGGGCTTGGAGCAAGCTGCTCTAGTGGAAGGTGTCCCTGCCCGTGACAGGGGTTGGAATTGGATGAGCTTTGCTTTAAGGTCTTTTCCAGCCCAGCCCATTCTGTGATCTGATTCTATGATTTGATAACAAGTGTGATTCTGGTAGATTTCCTTCGGTGCAATGATACCAACTTCCAGGACACTGGTTAGAATTCATCTTCAGCTAAAGTTAAGTGACCTTCAGCTTCATTGTACTGCACTGAGGAAAGGGTCTATTGAAGTGTCACAGTTCAGGCAGCTCTCAAACTCGGGTCATCCGGCTCTGAAAATCCCAAGCTCCTGAGCTCTCGTTTTCATGTTCAGTTTTGTGAGCGGCTCTGGGCAAATCAAAGCTTCCCTTCCTTGATAAAAGAGCACAGAGGGGATACATTACTACAGCCAAACTTGAAGTTCTTCATCAGTTGTTGCAAAGCATTGTGAAACATCCCTTTGATACCCACTACCCAGTTTTGTTTTCTGAACTGTTCACAGCCCGAAACACTTTAATACTGTGAATTATGTATGAAGTTTGTAGTAGTGACAATAATTATCTGTAAGCAGTGTTTTACATCAGAGGGTGTGCAGAGGGATCTGCAGGAAGCTGCTTGGAATTTTCAAACATATTAAGCATGTAAATGTTAGTAACTCTTGGATCATTAGATAATCTTTAGGCCTTTCCAGGGGCTACAATAATGGTTTGCATTATTTGTACCTGTTTTCAGTGTATGTGCTGTTTGCTGATGCAGGCTTCCCTGTCTGTTTCTTTGGGTCTGCTCCTGGTTTGACACTCACAATTGCCCTGTCAATAGATTTAATTGGGATATTTAATTTATGGAAGCGGACTCTGGACTGGATTTGCTACACAAATCACTGCTGGAAATCCTGGAGCTGGGGTATTAGTTTCTTTTTGTTCTATCAGCAGAGGACACAAACCCTTCTTGTCCTTTGCTTTTGCTCTTTCTATATTCTGCAGTGAAGTTCAGTGAATTTAGGGAATTTAGTTGAAATTCAGGCATTTGTTTTGTGTTCATGTCACACGTTGTTTCTGCCACAGTTGCTCTCCTTCCCTCCTCAGCGAGTAGCATACAAAATAAAAGGAGCTTGTGTGAGATTTGGCTCAGCAGACTGTGCCCTGTCTCTGAGCCCAGCGCCTTAAAGCTGCAGCACCAGCTGGTGAGCTCTGGGCTGCAACTACTCAAGTGAGTTCTCAGCTTCACCATTGCTTCGGTTCTCCCACAGCACTTAGACCTGTTAGTGATGCTGTGACAGAGTCAAATGAAGTGTTCAAGACCAAGCTGGATGGGGCTTGGAACAACCTGTTCTAGTAGAAGCTGTCCCTGCCCATGGTGGGGATTGGAACTGGATAAGCTTTAAGGTCCATTCCAACACAAACCATTCCATGATTCTGGGCCTGGTGGATTCTGTTCCTGCTGGTGTCACTTCAGCAAACTACTCAGTTGTTCCGTGTCTCACCTTTTGCAGCACGCCCTCACTCAGCAGCCCATGAAGAAGTGCCTGCCTTAGTCACTGTTAATATCTCTTGCTGCTGGACGGAATTAACCTTTGCTGTTCAAAAATGTAAATAAACAGAAACAGGCTCATACTGAGATTTTTCAAGATGTCAAAACCAGACATTTGTCTCCTTATAGAAAAGCAACCCTATTGCCAGCATCTATGGAAAACTCTTTCTACATAACATGGTAATCTCTCTTGCAATTCTTCTTAGAGGAGAGACTGTTTTCTTTCCCTTTCCTTTAATAACTGAACTTGGCTTTGCAAGGAGAGGGGCCATGTGGCAATGGAAAAAGATCCAGGAGGGCTGGCAGCAACTTCTGGCTTCCCTACAGAATTTGTTGCCTTTGGCAAGTCAGTTGGTGCTTGGGCTTTTAAAACTATATATAACAAATACAAAGAGCCTTCATCGTGCCTGTTACTGGGTCTGGATTTCCAGATCTGCTTGGTGAAGAGCAGGCCAGGCACAGAACCCTCCTCACTCAGCATGAGAAGCAGTACATCACCAAAAATGAGGGGAAAAACCTTCTGAACTCTGTGGTGGAACACGAACCTGTGATACTGAGAGCACTTTGCCTTAAGCTTTGTGTAAGTAATGACTGTGATGTTATCATCTGAGGTTGGAGATTAAATATTTTCATTATGTCTGCATTCTTTTCCTCTCGTAAAAGCATTTCTGTATTACTGTTTACTAAGCACAATCACTTGGCTGTTGATGTTTATCAAAAAGCAAACCAAGCCTCTTCCTTTTCTATGTTGTTAACTCCCATTACCATTTTCCTCCTGCAATGACAATTGGGGAGAATTGCATTTAATTAAAATAATGCAAAGCAGAGGGAATTTTTATGCTTTTGCTCAGTAAAGAAACTCAGAAGAGAGTAGATGGTTGGGAGAATAAATAGCAGGGGAATAAAAAGCCTGATCTTTTTGCATATGCTTTGATATGCTGTAATGAAGTATTTGGTAATCAGCTTGTTGACAGCAGCCTTGCTGCTTGGTAAGGCTTTAGGGGTACGACACTTCAAATTGATCCTGCTTGGATCCTGGCTGCGTTAGTATCCATCTATTAGCATTCCATAGCCACCTCGTCCGGGCAGGCTCAGCACGGCATGCTAATGAGTCCCTGCCCTCTTCTGCTCTTCCTTCCCCCCATCCCTTCCCTTCCCTTTTGCTTTCCACTTGGGCCATCCTACCAGTGATAGATGGTTTCTGTCTTCCTCACCATTATGCTGATGACCCAGGGCAGTGCCTGCCACTTTTGATAAACTGTCAGATTATTTTTGGAACGTCCACATATGCTTTTCGGGAGGTGCAATTTAGCGCTATGATAATCTACTAAATTGCTTTCTGTGCTATGCCAACTCTCCCTGGTGCTGCTGCTCTTAAGGTTTACACTGCCAGAGAAAACATGTGCCCAGCAAACTTGAGGTGATGCTGCGCCCCCCAAATGGGGTTATTGTGTTCTCTGATTATGAAATGCAGCATTAAATAATGTTTCTGGGGTTTTGTTTGTGATGTATATGCAGAATATGAAACTATTGGGAAAATGCATGCCTGTTTTTTGCCTTCAGCAGCCTGTATCATTTAGCTCCCTTTAATTAGTTTTACAGCATAATGAATGGACAGCATTACGCCATCAGAAAGACTACCTAGCATAACTTTCTTGTTGAATAATTAGTAAATCTAATAAAATAGTAAGGAAAATCTGTGGTTAAGAATTGAGCTAAGTGTATATAGGCAAGGACTATGTTTAAGATTGAAAAACGCATCCTTATAAAAGGATGTGGTAAAAGAGGTATGTTATAACTTCAATTTTTAGGATTCTATGCAATAGTATGCAAAAGGCAAAAGTTGAATGGGTGCTGTGGGTGGATAGTACAGAAGGGAAGTAGGAAGATGTTGGTTGATTTATGAAGGTTCATCATCCAAAGGCTTTGTTAGACAATGTACCCGTTCACAGAGCCCACAAGCTGTTTAGATGTCAAAATAATACTGGGTTTCTTGGGACTTAGAGCAGCTTGCTCCAAGCCCCTGTGTCCAACCTGGCCTTGAACATTGCCAAGGGTGGGGCAACTTGTATTAATAGAGCTGATTCAAGAGAAGATTTGTTAGCCTGTGCCTGGTTTGGTTTTCAGTATTGGGATGGTTCTTATTGCAATGGGCTTTTCAAGGTTTTCTTTTACTACTTTTTTTTTTTTCCCTGACAGAGCGTGGAAATGACCTGAAAGACTTTTTATTTTTAATTATTATTTTAAAATAGCTCTGTGCATAAACTCTCATTTGGTTCACTTTGGGAAAAATGTGGCTGACCTAAATAGAAACCCTATCTTTGATGTTGCAGAGATTGAACTGTTAGCAAATATTAATAACTGAAAAATGAGCACGTGTGGCGTCCCTCAAGAGAGTAAAATACAGCTTTGAATCAAAATCTCAATGCAGAAGAAGCCAACTTCCCACAAAGCTCGTGCTTTGAAACAAAATTACTGGGATTTTAACAAGGAATGTATAGGAGATGAATCACAGAATCATAGACTGGTTTGAGCTGGAAAGGACCGTAAGATCATCCAGTTCCACGGACAGGGACACCTTCCACTAGAACAGATTGCTCCAAGCCCCATCCAACCCGGCCTTGAACACTGCCAGGGATGAGGCAACCACAGCTGCTCTGGGCACCCTGTGCCAGCGCCTCAGCACCCTCACAGGGAAGATCTGCCTTAGATTAACCTGAACTTCTGTTTCAGTTTGAACCCATCAGCCCTTGTGCTATCATTACAGTCCACTTTGCCAGTATTTTTGTAAATCAGAGCTCTGTTGTGTATTGTGCTGTTCCTCAGCTTGTGTAGGAGCTTAATTTGAAGTGGATCATCCCCTACTCACAGGTTCTACCTGTGAAGAGTTTCTCACTACTAAAGGGCTGAAGTGGAGGCATTGGGTTCTGAAAGCAGCAATGGAGATGAGGTTGAGAAGCTGACACTCACAACACTGTGTGACAGGCAGGCAGCCTTGCTTCTGACATGGCACTCGGATGAAGAAGGGAAAATGGGAGCCTTCATAGGAAGCCTGAAATACATGGCCTGATTTTTCAGACTGTGAGTGCTGGGCATTTATTGAACTTGGTGTTTGCTCAGTACTTTTGGAAGTCTGACTTACTACAACCCTACACACAATGTTAGAAACTCAAATTCATATTCATTGCATTACAATATTGTGTCTTCAGAATCTCATCCTCTATCTCTGCCTGTCAGTTCTCCATTTAAATAAGGGCAATGGATTATTTCATCTCCTGTCTCTTCTGTATTTAAATCTGAGGTTCTTCAGATTCATGTCATTTATTACTACATGTACAGTCCTGGACTTGTCCAAACAGGTCCTCTATGCTGTTATTTAATGTAATTAGCAATGGTCAATCTGATTTAAGTAATAAAACATGTGTAATACTCTACCCATGGAAGGCTTAATAAATTAAAATTCATGTAATGTATCACTAAGCTTGTTCACTGAGGAGCATGCTGAAAATACCAAGTATTATTTATTACTTCTTTACGGCAAATGCCCTAATAACTTGAGATTGTGGTTCCAATTTACAGGGTTTGTATGTGAACTCAAATTCCCTGAGAGATAACTTGATCTCAATTTGCATTTGTTGACAGCATGTCTGGCTGGCTCACCCTCCTAAGGCATTGTGGTGTAAAATGGGAGATTACAGTAAAGAAAGAATCAAAGTTATTGCTTCTTTCTGTGCCCTCTACCTGGTTTATAATAAAACCGAAAGGGTGTTTTCTATTATAATGTAGATTATCCGTAAGAAATGCCTCTTCCAGCTCTGTGCTCCTTGCTTTCATTGTTTCTGTTAGTACACACATTGCACATTAAGATCAACTTTGATTTCTCTTACATTTATAACTGTAATTTGTATTTGTAGTGTAATCGTAGAACCCCAGAATCGAAACCAGAGGGGATGCATTAGGACCTGATACAGCAACCATAAGCCCTGACGCTGCTGGGCTTTACCTCCTTACTTACTACATGTAAAGGTAATGATAGCATCACCTCTGCACTTCAGAATATATTTGAGAGAGAGAGATTCTTCACTTGTGAAGGTGTCTTAAGTCCTGCCATGTTTCATAATTAAAACCTGTGTGTCAGGTTTTTGCAGTGAAACAGCACAGTCATGTTTAGCATGGGAGAACCATTGAATTACAATGAAAACAATGCTGTGCTCCCCTGAGAAACCTAGTTTTTGGAAGGGGGAATCTGGGTGGTTCTCTTAATTTGTGTGGCTGCAGTTGGCAAAAATGGAAGTCTCTGAAAATGGTGATTTCTGTGGGTGTAGTGTCTTAGAAATACATTAGTCAAGTCTACTGGTGGACAGTTCTCATTGAACCGGGGAGGAGAGTTTCAGAGAGTGGGCTGCTCCCAAGAGTGACACAGGGATTCTAGTTATACATTCTGTAATGGAAATGTCATTTCACGACAGGGTGTTCTTTAAGCAGCCTGGAGATAGTCACCAGCAAAGGTATTATCATCTCCAAAAATACAGTCCAAAAATACCTTAAAAAGTACTTTCTTTTTTAAAAAAGCATCATTTCGTATGGAATACTTCAGCCTTCAGGTTGTGCCATTGTGTGTGACAGTGAGTACATCTGCTTTGTCCCTGCACATTCTCTCTGCTTAGAATGAGACTTGGAATGACACAGGCATGTTGCAGGTTTGATTGTGCTTGAGTTAACTACAGGCATTGATTTACCTTCTCTGTTACTGTTAGAAATAACCGCTATGCATAGTTTCGTGTCTGGAAGGAATGCACCATGAATTCCTCTGCATCTGTTCTTGATGCTAATCCTATTAGCAGCAACAGGATTAGTTCATAAACAAAAGAGCTATATTAGCCTGTTCTATATGCACTGTGATGAAAATGGAGCAGCGCTTACATGCTGTACAGCACTTCTCTGCTCTTATGCTTAGCACCACATCCAAAGCTTGCAACTGCTGAAATTCACTGTCCTGATGCAGAAATGTGTACGATTACTGAAAAAACCCCTGTATAAAAATGTAGGGATTGTTCAGTCTTGTTAGGTTTTGAGGGCTACACATTGCTAAATGTACTGCTAGAATGTATTAAAAAATAGAAGTTGTTTGTGGCTAATTTAATTGCAGAATTACCATCAGGCCATGTCACCCTAATGTGAAATTATCCTCTTGTATGTAACCTGGGGTTTTAACACCCAACTTCCATGGGCAGTTTTGCTAAAGCACATCCCGTGGGCTGACTCAAACAGTGCAGAACTTGTCTTGGTTCTGTGAGGGTTCTTTGCTATGATGGCATGACTTGAACTCTGGATTGCAGAGGTTTTCAATGAAGAGGGCATGTTCCACCTCACTAACTGATGCAGGAGCATTTCACAGCCACCATTTCTCTCTTCCGGTCTTGGTCTTGAATCTATTTAAATAGGCTTGGGGTGGGTGGGAAGCAAACAGCCTTCCAGTATCTGAAGGGCCTACAAGGATGCAGGAAAGGGGCTCCTCATCAGGGGCTGTAGTGATAGGACAAGGGGTATGGGTTCAAACTGAAACAAGGGAAGTTCAGGTTAAATGTAAGGTTCTTCGCTTTGACTGCTCCATCCCTGACAGCGTTCAAGGCCAAGTTGGACAGAGCCTTGGCAACATGGTGATGTGTCCCTACCCATGGCAGGGGGTTGAAACTGGATGATGTTAAGATCCTTTCCAACCCAAACCATTCTATGGTTCTGTGAATATCAGGGAATGTTACTAACTGTGGCTGTGGCTGTCCCTCTGAAATGTGGGTGCTGTCCTCAAGCATGCTGCTGCCTCACTGTGTGGACAAGTGTGTTGGAAGGAACCCTCTTTCCTTGTGCTTGAAGCTACTCATCTGTAAACAGCTGTAACAATGCTGAAGTTTTGCTTGAGATTGGGAGGTGCTGGAGATTATTTTATTGCTATGTAATTCCTGGGCATTGTTGCTAAATCTCATTTGAAGCCAGTAATCACATAAGAACACTAAACTTCCTTTGTCTGGGTTCTCTTGCCCTGTTCCAGGATTGTGTTTGGAGGTAACAGAGAAAGGGGTAGGAAAAAGGTATGTGAGCTCTGCGATTCAGGAGCTGAAGGGTAGCAAAGACGCAGCTATGCTTTTATAATTATTTCTGCAAAACTATGTTGGCAGATTCTCCCTGTAGAACTACAGCATATGCCAACAAAACCTTTTCTGTTGGCATTGCTACACGAGTTCCTCAGCTGATGTGAACTAAGTTGACAAAAGCAGTGTTTTGTCAGTGATGCTACAGCTCTCGGGTTCAATATTTCAGGACCAGACAGCTTACGTTTCCTTTTTTCCCTTCCCTTCCCTTCCCTTCCCTTCCCTTCCCTTCCCTTCCCTTCCCTTCCCTTCCCTTCCCTTCCC
>WYDI02006721.1:0-23133 GCA_009867235.2 Psittacus erithacus
GTGGTAGCAGCAGTGGTTTGTGTTATACCTTAGTTACTGGACTGTTCTTATCTCAATCCATGGGAGTTACATTCTTTAGATTCTCCTTCCCATCCCTCCGGGAGTGGGGTGGTGGTGGGGAGGACAGGTTGTGGGGGGAGAAAACGAGCAGGCTACATGCTTTTCTAATTCACAACTAAGCTTAAACCACAACAGTGAATAACAGATCTTTCCACACTGTGGAAACAGGCAGGAAAGATAAAAATATCACAAGTTGCCTGATTAAATTATTTCTTTTTTAATTCTGATTGAATTACCAATTAAATTTGATGAGCTGCAGTTCTCATTTCCCTCATACACTGACCCTTTGTAACTTACAAAAGTCCTTAAATGTCTTGTCTTGGAACATACTCACCTAATTAGACTTTGCATGTGGGTCTTTGTCATTAGGCTGCTGCTTACCCATTATAGTACTCATTTTCATGATGAATCACAACTGGCCAAACCAGTAATATAAATGCAGTGTATGTTCTACCCTCCCTCTTTATGATTAATTCTACAAGTGGTACAAATTTGCATGAATGAATGTCAGTGTGTTTTCTGCCCTGAACATTTCCTGCTGGCTTCAATTCAGCCCTGCTGACATTTATTACAAATAATAGCTAAATATTCTTGATTTAATGGCTGCGGTAGCCCCACGTCTGAAGGTGATGCCGGTAATAAAAGCAGACAAGACAAGCCTATAAAAAAGATTGTGTTTGCACACATAACAGAGGCCTCAGAGACATACCAGCAAAGCGGAGCAACAGATTTTAAAATGCAGCTGCTGGAAGTCAAGAGTTCAAGAACATACCACCTGCATTATTTTTTGTCCCTCTCCATTCTTTCACCACCTCTTTAAAGCACCTATGATAACAGTGAGAAGATCATAGTCAAAAGGGTCAGTTTCAGGATTGATCCTCTTTAGACAGATAACAATACCATAAATCACAGTGTAGTTGCAACTGCTGTCATTGCTAATTCTTCTACCAGAAAAGCAGAAAAGCAGGAGGAATTAGGACGTGTCACCACAAAGTCAGACCCACATCTCATGTCGTGTTTAGCTTATTTGAATTTGAATCATGCTAAAGAGATCAATTCCTCCCCACCATGTTCCCAAACGCAAATATGTTCTGGTTTCCATACAGGAACAAACATGAGTTGCCTGCCAGAAGCACAGTGAAGTAAAAAAAAACAATAGCTGAAGAAGAGAATTTTTGCAAGATGGACAAATATGCAAAATGGAAAAGCCTAAAGAGAATATAAAACGCAGGATACTATACAGGTTTCCTACTGAGAACACAGGCAAAGAACTTTCCCCTTGATCTGGGAATGAACAGCTGCAATGCTTTGGGGATGGCAAAGGTTAAAAAGGTCATTTCAATCAGCAGCAATACTGTCATCTCCAGAATATTCTGGACAGGATCCTACAACAGCAATATTAAAATGGGTAAGGACATTGCTTATAAGACCCTGAGGGAAAAAAAAAATCATATTAATTATGCTGTTTAGAGGTGCTTTACAGCACTGTTTCCTTTGCTTTCCCTTAGCATCATCACCATGCGACTGATTTAAGGAGCATTTTCCTCCATCACCTTTACAGATGATGGACTGGCTTTGGAGGTGAAGCTCTGACTGTCCTGTAGTTTCCCAGATGGTCATTCTTGCCTTTCTTCAAGCCAGTAGTGATATTTGCTCTCTTCTAGTCTTCAGGAGCCTTTCCTTAATGCTTTTCAAACGTAATCAAGAATGGCTTTGCAATGACATCAGACACATCTCTCAGTTCTTGTGGGTCCAAAACATCAGGCCCCATGGGCTTATGTATGTCTGGTTTCTTTAAATACTCCCTACCCCAGACTCCCTCCACTGACAGAAAGTCACTTTCACTCTGGTCTAAGGGGCCTGAGATTCCAGAAGGCTTACCTGTGAAGACTGAGACAAAGAAGGTATTCAGTACCTCATCCTTTTTTATGTCTTCTGTCACCAGTACCCCTGCCCCATTTAGCTTTTCTGACTGCTGCCTTTGCTGGATTGCCTGCTTATCAGGATGGACCTTTCTTGAGCTTGGAGGAATTAATCCTTGAAAATCAATCAGCTTTCATGGAATCTTCTCCTCTCCAGAGATGCATCCCATGGGATTCTCCCAAACAGATCCCTGAAGAGGCCAGGTCTGCTCTCCAGAAACCCAGCACAGCTTTTTGCCCTGCTCCCACTTCACAGGATCATGAACTCTACCTATCTACACCACGGTACAGCCAAAGCCATCCTTGGCTTTCACATCCATGACTTACTTTCAAGTAACAAGTCCAGCAAAGCACCTTTCTTGTTGGTTCTTCAATCTCCCATGTCAGGAAGTTGTCATCAAAGCACTCCAGAAAGTCTCTCAGATTGCTTGAACCTTTCCGTGTTGTCCCTCCAGCAGGTATCAATTAAAGTTCCCCATAAGGGCCAGGGTCTGCAAATGCGATGTCCCTTCCTGTCATCTGAAGAAGGTCTCAGCTACTACTTCTTCCTAGTCAAGAGGTCTATAGCAGATGCCCAGTGCAACAGCAACCATGCTGGGCTGCTACTTTTCACCACAAGCTCTCAGCAGGCTTCTTACCCAACCCCAGACAAAGCTCCATGAGCTCCAGCTTCTCTCTCATGGAAAGAGCAACACTGCCTTCTCACCTACCTGCTCTGTCATTCATAAGGAGCCTGTATTCATCCATCACAGCACTCCAGCTGTGTGTGCAGTCCCACCACACTTTCTAGAACCCAGTGAGGTCATAGCCCTGTCACTGCACATGTACTTCTAACTCATGCAGCATGCATTACTGTATAGGCATTTCAGAGAGGCACCCAACCATGCCAATTCCCCAGTACAGGCATACATGCCCATGCTCAAAGACACTGCTTTTCAGCTCTGTTTTGTTGATTATTCTGTCCCTTCTGCTCCCATCACCCCTTGGCTTGCCTGCTCCATCCACAACTTTGTTAGTTATTTTTTGCTGAATCACTCTCTCCCAAGTGTTTTTTAGTCTAAAGCCCTCCATGCCCAGTTAACTACACTATTAATCATCAAATACAAAGCTATGCAACTGTACCATTTGAGCAAATGTATGAGGCCAGGGCAATTACACAGAACCAATTAAATTAGATATGGATCTGGCTATATTCTTTTCGGCTAAAGTTATGCATGAAAACACTATATATCACTGCTTACTGAAAAAAAAAAGAAATAGACAACATTTTCAATCTGTGCTCAGTCTAGGAAGCTTCAATGTCCTAATTTTTCTAAAAGTGATGTCTCAAGCAAGACTGACCTGTATCAAACGGCTTGAAAAGCCTAAAGATTTCAGCTGGCCAAAATTCTCGTTCTTATAAGCCTAGCTCATAACTCAATAAACTAGTCCTTTCAGTCCTATAGAAAAATTCAGATGTGTCTATAACATTTACACACATCTAATCAGGTAAAAAAACCAATGCAAAACCTACAAAAATGATGGATCACAGACTTCTGAGGCAACCTTCCTTACTCCTTCTCCTAGAGTCACATCAATGACACTCCTTAACCTGCTTAACAAGGCTTCTCCCTTCCCTTACAGGAAAAACTGAAGCCAGGTTGCTGTCCTATCATGGTTTGTTTATGAATAGCAAAACATTTATCACCATTTATCAGTAATTAACAGTGCCTACAACCAAGTGTAACTTCACAACAAATTCACCAAAGAACTAATGGTTGTATTCAGATGCTCTTTTTCTTCCTTCTATTTTACAATAAGAAGATCTAACGAGAGAGAGACTTCATCTAATTCTATAAGCATAAATAACAGGAATCTATGCATATTTTCTATCTTTTTGAAAAAACTGAACAGAACAAACATGTCTTTGTATCAGACAAGTAAAATATCTAGTGTTACTAAACAGTTATTTTTCATATATTGTTCATATAAAAATATGGGCATGTATCTTGTTTTTTCTTTTCTTTCTCCAACTTGCAAATTCTCAGCAATGCTTACTATGTTTTTAATTAATTTACAATCTGAACCAAGAAAGACGTGCACTGATAGTCACACTTGTAGATAAGAACTCCTAGGAGCAAGGCTTGGTTTATCTATATTTATCTCCTGTCTATACTTACTCTGCTTTGTTCTGTCAGACAGGCACCAAATAAGGAATGTCCGCATCAGAGATTTTAATTGCTTGAAATCCTTTCTTCATGGATTACAGACAGGAAAGCAGCTCTCCTGTTAACCTTTCAAAATGTCAATTTGATTTATGAATACAGTGATTTCTTTAGCTCTATTGCTATGGATGACACGTCGTGCTATACTACTGTTACAAAAACTGTGTTTTAATTGTATACCAGAAGTATGCTTGGAATTAAGAGTTGTCGTAATTCAAGAGAACTGCTTGACTTACTAGAGAGTCTAAGCAGACCAGGAAATAGGCTTATACATTTTGTTGCGATAATGTATCAATATACAATAATATCAATAATAATTTATATTTTGATGCTAGCCCCCCTCAATCAGATTCTTTATGGACCCTGCATTTTTATGTAGCAGAGGCCTGAATGAAAGATGGCAGCTGCACATAAAAACGCTCTTGCCGATCTGAATGGTGGTGGAGAGAATACAAGCAATCCGCATGGCTAACACAAAGTTTAAGAAGAATCGCATAAAGCATTTTATTCTTGCTCTTCTTCAGCAGGGAAATACTCCTCCAAAGAAGGTACAGTAAGGAAGCCCTTTGGCCCAGTGATGAATATGCTTGAGAGTAAGACTGGCTTTGAGCAAGACCTGTGACTGTACTTCTGTAAAAGCTTCAGTAATGGCAAGCTCTTTACCTTCAGACCAGAAAGGTAAAAGCAGTGTTCCACCACCTCTGTAAATGGTTTCAAATCATTTGCACTTCACCAGCAGTGACCTGTGCCTTCTGGCCGTGCATTATTTCGCCATTACTTGGTTTACACAGCACACCGAAGCGTAGGCAGAGGTTGTGCATTGTTACATACCAGTTCTCAAGGGTTTTTTATAGCTCACACACAGTGACCACTAACAAGAAGCTTCAGAACATACATTCCTTTGACACAAGGTGCATCCAGCCTTTCTCTAACGACCTACAGAAAGAGGATTCCAATGGATTAATGCTAACATTCTGAAACATTTCTACAGAAAGGGGTTCCACTAATATGCTTGCTTCCAACAATACAAAATTGTTACCAGAGGAAGAACAAAAAATTGGCTACTTGTTTTGTTTTACTTCACTGATTGATTAACATGCATTTTTAAGATTCTAAAACAAGTCTGCATCAATAGAGGGGAAAATTATCTTCTGGCTACTGGCCCAGTGACCTACCCTGAATTTTTTCCCCTTTGAGTTTCACTAGCAAAAGCAGAACACATTTGGTTTCTTCACCATGGAATTGCCATGATAAACAATCAAATCTGCAGTACTTTGGATGACAAGTGAGTGATATTATTCATGTTCTTAAGACTATGTGGGATTAAAGCATAATTCCACAACACTTCAAGCTTATATGAAGTCTTTAACTAATTTAATTTACACTTTAATTGACTTCTTTTTTAGTTCTTTTGGGTATTTTATTTCTTATTTTGTGAGCAACATTTCTACAGCAACTGTGCAAGTGAGATCTGAAAGAAATGCTTCAACAGAAGTCTTCAGAAAATAACAGAAAAGTTATATCAAAGTCAAATTAAGAAATGCCACTGAATTCTTTAGTAAAATCCATGGGGGCAAGGGAAAATCAAAATTAAAAAAAACACCACCACTGTCTTAAAACAAAAATAGTGGCTATAGCTATTTAAAAATACACATGTACATGCACATGAGGAACATTTTCTGTTTATTCTTAGACTGGAAATTGAATGTCTACATTTATCCTCATAACATTGCCAAACGCAAATCAGTTACTAACAAAATATTGTGACATGTTCTTAAGTAGCTTGCCATCACATCTATTGCTACATTTGGTGTAATATAATGTTTGCATGCTCACTGAGTCCACATTTTACAATATGGCACATATGTTATTTCTCTCCAAATGCCTGCAAGCCAGGTGTGAAAAGTCAATAGCTCTGGAGACAGAGCATTTCTACCATAATACAGAATTACTGCTTTGTGTTTTGCATCGTCTGCCTATTATACAGAAAATTAAATTGCCAATAAGTCCTTTCGCTTAAAGCTGTAAACACATAGAAGATCATCGCAAACGTTAGCTGTGTCACCACTGCATGTAGCAGATGTGTACAGTTATCTTCAGAATTTTATTTTGCAAGACCCTCCAAATATAAACACTAATGTACATGACTTGGCTTCACTGCTTTCCAAGTGCATGCTGCTCATGAGGAAGTAAGACTGTTTCCCATTGTTCTGTGTCTAGAAGTCCACCTCTGACACGTCAGACCATTTTCCTAAAACTTGATGACAGCAGTGGGAAGGAGGGCATTTCTTCCAGCTCACTTGCTCTAAGTGTCAGAGTATGTACAATCTACAGAACAGACTACACTTCAAGATTTCTCCTGATATCACTCCTAGACCAGGTCCAGATGCCTAGACTAGGACTGGTGCTACCAAGCTTAAGTGAAATAATGGTCTGCAATATTGCTGAAGGTGGCAAACTTCAACAGACAGGAGCATCTTGGAAATAAGCTCACTGGTATAACTAGAGAGCATCAGATGTCAAGCATTTGATTACAAGAAAATACTTCCTAGTGGAATCCTGAAATCTGAACATGTGATAAACTCTGTCAGTTCTTCTTCTCAAAGCTTGCCAGTCCATGTGTTTGAAAGTAACATCAGGAAAAGCTTTTTTTCTTTTTAAGAGTGACAAATTGAAAAGACGAAAATATCACAGCAAGAACTGACTCTCAATCACTACTACTGGCTTTGAAACCCACTACAGAAGAAGTCACTGAAGGTTATTCTAAAACCAGTGGATGGAGAGAAAAGATGAATTAAAGTAAGCTGGCATTTAAAATATATACCTTAAAAGCAAAGCTTGTATTTTCATTGCAGGAAGGTGATGTCAGGTGTGCGGAAAAGTGTGTTCAGATATTACACAACACAAAAACATTCTGACAGTGCAAAAATCCATGAGCAGAGAAAAAAATGGATCATTCTTGAAAATTTATTCTCCTTCAAATGCATGTAACGCAGAAACCGCAAATGCACCTGCACAGCACAGTTACAGGTTACACAGCGCACTGCTGGTACCTACTTGGTAGAAGGGGAACCATCATTCCTAGAAAGGAGTAACTTGTGCCATATTCTGCATTGTTAACACCAGTAGCAATGAATTCACTTGGGTGGCATTTTGGCTTTTTTACAGAATGATGTAAATTCCCACAAAGCCTGTATTTCAAGTGACCTCTCTCAGCACTGACACAAGCCCAGATGAAAATCTTCAGTGAAACATGCCCACAGCCCAGATGAAGTTTTTGACATTTATGTGACTTAACAATGTCTTCTGTGCCATTTTTAAAGAGATGTTCTTTGTAACATAGCAATTTGCAGATATCCCTCATTCCTATCAAAATCAAGCTGCAGGTGTTTGGGCTATAAAATGAGTTCTGAGTAGAGGTCAAAGTCTTGCTATCATTCCTCTATATTTTTTCATCCAAACTGTATTTGGAATTATCATAGAATCATAGATTCTGTTTGTGTTGGGACACTGAAGCTCATCTAGTTCCAACAACTTGCCATGGGCAGGGACACCTTCTGCTGGACCAGGCTGCTCAAAGCCCTGTCCAACCTGATCAGGTATGGGGCAGCCACAGCTTCTCTGGGCAACCTGCACCAGGGCTTCACCACCCTCACAGGGGAGAACTTCTTTATATCTAACCTGAATCTCTCCTACTTCAGTTTAAAGACATTCCCCCTTGTTCTATCACTACTTGTTCTGGTAAAAAGCCCATCTCCAGATTTCTTGGAAGCCCCCTTTAGGTAGTGGAAGACTGTTAGAAGGTCTCTCCAGAGCCTGCTTTTCTCCAGGCTGAACAAGCCCAGCTCTCTTAGCCTGTCTCTATAGTAGAGCATCAGCCCTCTGTCCATCTTTGCAACCTCCTCTGGACTCACTGCAACAGCTCCATGTCCCTCTTGTGTTGTTGCCCCAGAGCTGAATGCAGCATTGGAGAGAGGGCCTCACGAGAGCTCCTTTTGATGCAGCTGAGGACATGGCTGGCTTTCTGGGCTGCAAGGGCACACTTACACACATTAACAACACTGAAAATATTTTCTCACATCCACATATAGAAATATCCTTTAATAAGCTTGTTTCCTCTTGGCAGCATTTTCCTTTTGTTCCTGTCAAACAGTAAAATAATGCAGGTATTTATTAGTTGTCAAATTTCAGAGTTGCACCATATCTGACAATGGCCTTCATATTTTTGCCTGAGGCAAGTCACACATAGCCAACATCGCACTTATAGTCTAAAAAACATTCTCAGGCTGCATATGCTTGGTTTCTTCTGTAGGGCCTGGTGCCACAAACAGGGCTAATAATGATTACTCCTTCTTGTCTCATAACACGTCTACAAAATGGCCTTTATTTCTTTTTCCACCATTTGCAGTGAAGATACCTTTCATAAGCTGTAACTCCTTTGAAATTTTTTGCCAAGTACATAATAAGCTAATACTCCAGAAGAAAACTCTGTTGCTAGAGGCAGTCAACAACCAGTAGAATTAATGCATTCTAATAAGCAGGTTTGCGTTTTCTTAGTCAGTAAGTTGCTTTTTTTCAAATTTCCATAAAAAAATTTACCTTGTTTTCAGAGCTTTGATGCAATGTACATTGCTATATTTTGCTATATATTGTGCATGCACCTCCTGGCATATACGAGATGACATTTGCAATAGTGAAACAAAGCTCTTCAACAGTATCAGGTTTTTCATTGCAAAGAAAAAGGGGAAAAAAAAAAAATCACAGCGACCATAGTTAAGAAAAAGCTCTGCCCTCCTCTGGCAAAATAAATATTGGAGTATGCTTCTACCACTTACTACAAATTGGTTTTCTTCAATACAGTACAGGTGTCAAACATCACCTTCTTCAATACAGTACAGGCGTCAAACATCACTTGTTACTTTCACACACTTATCTTTGTGGATGAAAAGACAAGCACAACATATCATGCGGTATGTTTTATTACTTATAGACAAGCAAGGCATTCATGAAGTTATTAAGAACTGAAAATCCTACCAGTGTTCATGTTATGCAGTTTTTCTTAAATAAGGGGAATAAGGGAATAAAGCTCAGGATAGCAGTAAAACTAGCATTAAATTCAATCATTTCTAATACTCAAAACCTTCACAGCAGCATTACAACCTATCCATTGTTTTCAATTTAACATGTAAACACTAGTCTTTGATGAAAACTTGCACTGCTTTTTCTGTATTTTCAAAGAAAAATCTTTCCCCTTTAACCACTACTGGCTTTCACTATGGTACCATTTCCTGTATGCATTCAGCAAAATTACTTTGCCCACTAGAATTAAGTTCTAGGCTAATGCAAAGTTTTATGTGGGCCCATGTGTGATGAATACTGCTGGATGACCCACACTGTTTCATCATCATCTTCTGTTCCAGCACATCTATACACTGTATCTGGAACTACAACTACACTTTTTTTTTTTTTTTTTTTTCCTGCTTTATATTTAACATTTAAACTTACTGGGACAAAGACTGACACTTCTTTTTCATGTCAGCACCATCTTATCTCAGCCCATGGATCAAAGGCTACATACTAGCCAAAAGCTACGTAACGCAATTTTCTTGCCAGCAAAACTAGTAAAAGTGCAAATGTGTGAGGAATTCTACTGTAACAGCATAAAGGGAATTAAAGACATATAAATCATAGAGTTTCTATAGCTTTCTATTAATAAAGAAATGGCTACCGCTCACAATAAACCACACTGCAAATCATTCCAAGTGTCCTCAGACAAATCCTTCACTGCCAGTGCCTGTTGAAAAACCACTCAAAATAACCATGTAAGGAGAAACAAGATTCCCAGAAATCCTGAATACGATACACGTCTAATGTCTCTTTGGTAGTTCCACTGCTTTCTTACAATAATTTAAATCATTTTGGTGTAAAGCTCTGTTAATATAGAAATTTGCCTGTAAAACTTCTCTCAGCTAAAACAATTCTGTTCAATTTCTCTGGACCTTCAACAGCCAATTAAAAGACACATTCACAGAAAACACAACCAAGACAAAATATCTATCCCTGCCAAATCAGATGCTTTTTAGACAATAGATACAATATAATACTTCATGAATGCAAAGTTCCCAGTGCAATGTTACAAGATAGTTCTATAGGGTAAGGCTGCCTTGAAATTGGTAGCAGAACACTTACTGACTTCTACACAAAAACAGCTCAGTTTCAAGTGTGCTTGTAAAATAATTAAAGACAGCATATGTAAACATCCAATAGTGCAGTTTGTCACCTCAGGGCCAAGAAAGAAATTTGTTATCTGTTAGAACTATTGCCCCTAATGGCTCATATAGCCAGGTATTTCATCAATCTAGATGATATGCTCCCCATTATATTCAAGAATGTTCTAAAGCATTTGTAGAGCCTCTTTCATTTTTAAGCACTTTTCCTGACAGAGGATGTACTGTGCCTAGCTAAACTGCATATAGTATTTCACAATTAAAAGCATGTCATGTCTTTTGGTAATCAGGCTTCTGCTTAAAAGCTAAGCAGCTGAGATAAGCTAAAAGCTGATAAGGACTCAAAGAATGAGGACACTGGAAACTAGGAGGACAAGCCTTATTTCTACTTTTTTCCCTTTACCATTTTCATATCTTACCATTTTGGGTATTTTTCCTAAATGGGTGTGCAACACAGATACCACATTTTGGAAAAATAGAATAAATTAAACCATTTAATGTATTCAATGTTATTAGTAGCTTATAAAGATCCAGTAATGACTAACAAAACCATTATCCTTATTTGAGGGGATTAGAGTAGGTTTAGTGGTTATTTAAAAGCCAGATGAATCTTCCTCCTCATCAGCAGAGGAGGGACATGAACTTTGACCTACACACTGAACTGAGCTGGGAGAGACTGTATACTGGGGCTGACATCTTATGCTTACCCAATACAGTTATTTATTCACACAGTAGCTTTTTAGAAGGTAACTTCTCCTCTTAGCCTCTTCCTGTTGATTTCTCAGAGCATTTTGTCAGGAAAAAATAAATCAGAAAATGTACTGAATCTCTTTACTTTTCTTCTTTACAGTGCTACTAGGGATTAGTCTTGTTTTCGCTCTTTATATACCAATGAGTATTGTACAGTTCAGCCAACATTTTAGGAAGTAACGTTTTTCAAAGACCACACATACTCATGTACTAACCATTCTATCTCCCATATTTGCTGCTTTTGTGAATCATCCATTTTTTATCAATCAGTTCAATTAGAAAAACATTCAGCAACAGCTTAAGCATACCTTTAAATCAGTCATAAGAACCTATGTGTTTTCCTTGCTAAGTGACAGTTACCATTATTAGGTTTACCTACCGTCACTCTTCAATACATATTGATAGTTTCTTGGCCTTATGACTACCAACCAGTTAACATGGCAGTACACCTCAGTACATTTTTGAATCACAAAACAACTACATTAGGCAAGTGGTGTTATTGTACTTGTAATATTGTAGCATTTTGTACCATGAAATAGTATTGTTTACAGAGGGATATATACATAATAAATTAGCCATTATGTGGGTATTTGTGATGTAGTGTATTACTAAGAATAATCATTGTTCTCCACAACACAATTTCAATTCAGCTGCAAACATTAAATTCCAAGATGTCTAAGCTCCCTGCTTACCATGGATACCACTGCTGAATTTAACAATTGACTCCAGCAGCAAATATTTTCAGAAAACCAGCCATGATCTAGGTAATAGTCAGATAAGAGAAAGACAGAGACAACCTAAGTCTTTTGATTAAGCAATGTTTACTGCCTTGCTCTTGCTCATCTCTCTCCTTCCAGTCCACCACTCCTGTATAACAAAGTGAAGCTGCATCACCAGTATATATGATTATCATTCCATTGCTTTCAAATATTGAATAAGAGATGGCGCAGAGTTGTTCCACCTCTTTTGAAAATAGCAGCTAACTGTATTCTGAAAAGATGAGGAAACAAGCCAGTGGTGGTATGTGGTATGGCTGCCTTCCCATCCCTTAAGCAGCATAAAAAGGCTGCATCCAGATTTCTCAGTCCAACCTTACAACTCTACTTCACCTTTTTTGAAACTAAATTTTAATTGGTGATTATCATACCATATATACTTTTTCAAGATCCTTCCAAGTTTCATTTCTTTCCAGGTACTCATTCCTGAAAGAAATGCAATTCAAATATATCTCTACTATGTATGACAACAGAGCTACACCAATTTACCTCAGGTCAAAATCTGCACTATTTCTACACAGTTCACATATATGTGATTTACTGTAGCCCCTCTGAGGAAAAGGAAAAAAAAAAAAAAAAAAAAGAAAAGAAAAAAAAGAAAAGAAAAAAAAAAGCAGATTTTAAAAAGGCTGTAAGCTGTTAGGAACTACTCAGCTTTCTTCACACAGGGCATATCAGGCACAACCTCTTCTCTAACAGAAATATTTCATATTCTTTCTTTGGAGCTATATTTTAAGAAGGACATTACAGGAATACGGTTTACAGGACCACTGTCACTTACTAGCAGGTGAGAAACATTTTCTTTTACAAGGAGAAAAAAAATTATGGCATAAGGCTCAGTGGTTCATATGGCTCCTGGATCCTGTATTGCACCATTTTCCAACTCTTGTTGGAAACTGCATATATCAAAAAGAAAATCATGCGTCCGAGGCTTTGATAACTTTCATTTGAACTCATCAAAGAATGACCTGACATAGATTGATGTAGTCTGCTGTGTTTACAGCATGTTGAGGTTCAATTGCGTTACACCATACAAGGGCAACGACATTCAGTTAACATATGGACATGTGGTGCTCCACTACCCTGGAATACTGGCACATTTGCTGCAACCATATGTCACTGAGGAAGTTCCCCATCACAGTGAGAATCTGGGACATAATGCAGCAGCAGTACCTGTCAGCATTGCAAAAAAGCATCCTGCTGCTCACCCAGGTACCTCCAGAAAAAGCTGATAATGCAGCTCCAACACCAGAGCAGAGACTTTTTCCTTCAGCAGTGACAAGAGGAGGACAGCTGTCTACAAATCAGGTTCAACATCACAGAAGTGGTGAACACTCAGGCCAAAAGCAGCTTCCTTGTTAGCTTCCCTGTAAATATGTTTTTTTAGAGAAGAAGCATAGAGAAGGTTTGCATACTGCACCTTTTCATCCTTAACAAATAAGCATACAAAAATAAAAATGAAGTCTGGAAAGTTAGCTTACATATAATTCTTTTTGCTCATGATGACTTGGATGTCTGTACAATCTGCATAGATGTGAGCAGTTCGAAATATGTAAGACAGATATGTAGACGCTGCTCAAAAGTATATAACATACTTCCTGGCTTTTTTATATGTACAAAGACAAGAAAGCCTTCTTTCTTGGGAGGGCTGAAGAAACAGAAGGAGGCACTGGCAGAGGGAGGTTAGATAATCAATATTTTGCTTCCTTCATTAGCTCTGATTCTTCCAGCACACAAGAGTTGCATTGTCATTTATTGCCTGAGAAATCACCAGGGGGTTTTGCATTGGGATGTTCTAAGTAGCAGACAAGAAAAGCCTTGGGAGACTTGAACTTCCTAGGAGAACAGCCTGCACTTGACTAGCTGCACAAACAAGAACAAGCAGAACAGGAGACAGAAGATTCACTCTAAAGTGGTAGGTTGGTTAGTCTAAAATCCTTAGTTATATTCAGCACTAAAGGCTGAAATGAATACTGTAAGTGAGCCTTTAAGGTTTAAGTAATTCAGTTTTCAATACATGTGTACTCAGATACACAACCAAAACAGACCATTAGTGCCAGCATGTATAAATACACTTGTACCTCTTCTTTGCCTCAATGGTCTGCCTCCTCACCCCTTGGTGAGATTATCATTTCCATAAATAACTCAAATAAAGAACATGAGCTGGTACCTGGATCTCTCTAAATGGTGAAAAGTGGCTACATCCTGTATTAGGCATAATTAGCAAGTTTTAGTAGTGGCGGGAGGTGGTGCTGCAGGGTGACGTCTCTGAGGAAAGGCTGGTGCTGCCCCGTGCTGGACACGGCCAATTCCAGCCAGCTCCAATGGACTCACTACTGGGCCAAGATGGTGGTGTCTCTGTGAAAATGTATTTAGTACAGGGAAAAAACTGTTGGACAGGCAGAGGAGGAGGAGTGGGAAGGGTGAACAGTGAGAAACAGCAGGTCACAGAAGAAAGAAAAGAATTAGGTGCTCCATCACAGAGCAGAGATCCTCCTGCAGCTCATGGGGGAGACTATGGTGAGGTAGAAATTTTTCCTGAAGGAACCCACACTGGAGTAGAGGAAAGGCGTGAAGTGTGAGGAGAAGCAGCAGAAAGAGACCACCAAGTACTGAATATGGCCCCCTTCCCTTCCTGGTCCTATGTGGGGAGATAGGTAGAGGTGTTTGGAGTGATGGAGTGAAGTTTATCCTGGAAAAGGAGGAACAAAATCTGTTGGTTTAAGGTTTGTGTTCTTATTTCCCACTACCAGCATCTCTTGAATTGCCACTACACTAAAGTAATTTTCCCCAAGTCAAGTCTGGTTTCCCTGAGACAGTAACTGTGAAGCAATCTCTCTGTCTTTATCTCTACATGTCAGTTTTCTCATCCTCATTTCTCCTCCTTCTCACAGAAGCAGCAAAGTGAGTGAGAAGCTGAGTGAGTGCTTGGCCCTTAAACAGGGCTAACACTCCACACATGGGTAGGCTGGAACACAGACCAAGGCCAGGGCTCTTGTCAGAGAATCATAGAATCATGGAATGGTTTGGGTTGGAAGGGATCTGAAAGTTCACCCAGTTTCAACCCCCTGCCATGGTCAGGAACACCTTCCAGTAGACCAGGTTGCTCCAAGCCCCATCCAACCTGGCCCTGAACAGTGCCAGGGATGGGGCAGCCACAGCTTCTCTGGGCAACTTGTGCCAGGGCCTCACCACCCTCACAGTTAGGAATTTCTTCCTGATATCTAACCTGAATCTCCCTGTTAAAGTTTTAACCCATTACCCCTTGCTATGTGTTTGGGAATGCAAGCCTTAGCAAAGGCCTAGCAGAAACCAGTGCGTGACTGAAAGACTTAATACATTCATTAAAACTTGCATTTTAGGCTAACCTTGAAAGAGAAGACCCGGCTTTCTTCTTCGTTGGCAATACTGATAATTGCTACATTTATCTTTTGTAATTGATTTTGACAGCATTAGTATCTAACCTCTTATTGCTCAGTTCCAGTATATGTCCGTAGAATTACTGGTTTTTATCTTTATATGTATTTCTTCCCTGAATTCATTAGCAGTGCACTAGGGTAGACACACTTTATTAGACACACATTCAAAAGACTTTTCTGCCAGGCACACTCTTCCATTTTACCTTACGCACAACATTAAAATTCAAGGTTATAATAATAAACATGCTTACAACATAAACGGGTGAGGAAACCAGTCCAACACTCCTGGAGAACTACTGAGAGTTCTAGTAAGAGAACTAGAACTTTGTAGTGTAAGTAAGTAACTTTGTAGTAAGTAACTTTGTTCTAGAAAGCAAAGTTCAGATACCAGAGAGAAAATTCTTCTGACATGCCCAGGAGAAGCATCCTTCAGACTAGTTTCTTTCTGGAATGGCTTCCCTCTACTAACGGTAGCTTGCAATTTTTACATAAAGTACCTTTACAGCTAGAAAAGCATCTTGCCATGTTAGAAATTACTTACATCTCTCTGATTCCACGTACACTGACTGGCAAAGTTATTGTTTCATAAAGGGAACATGAGCAGGATACGCTAACATGGCTAGGAATCACTAAGATATGTAAATTTTTTCACCATAAATTAATTTCTGGAATTTGTAGTGGCTCACTAAACTTCCATAGATTTGTTGCTGTGAAGTCCAAGGCATTCAGAATGGACATTCTGGTGAATATTAAAGAGAATGCCATCCCCTTCCCTAAGATGTAAATATGGATGTTGAAGACCCCAGAGGTAGTAAAAACCTCACTTGCGACAGGTAACAAAATGACTGCAGTAAAAAAGCTGACAGGTCAAGCTGAGGTGAAAACATTCACACACTGAACAAAAAGGTATCCATTTTCATGATGGCAAATTGGAAGTAACAGAAACACAGCACATCTGATGATCTACCCTAGAGCAACCCACCCTCAGCACTTGCAACAAACACAAGACGACAACAAAACTAAATAAAACTAATGTCTGGTGTACCACACCAGACATTTCCTAGACAATCAAACCAGATGGTTATCTGAAAAACTGCATTAGCTTGACATTATCTTCCATGCTTTACTTGAATAAAAACAAGTTCTAATGTCATTCCTAATGCTCACTGGGATCTGAACAATGGTTTCAGTAGCATAGCTTTGAGGGTTCACAATTTTTGAAAGAGAGAAATTTTCACTGCCAAAACCAAGTATCTGTAGGTGACAATACAATTCTAAGGATGATACAGGAATTTTTTTCTAGTCTAAAATATTAGTTCATCATTATATCTTTATACCACATGTAATGTACCACATATAATTGGTTATTTCAGCTAAAAAGAATGTTTCCACATACTTAATATGCACAGCTTCTCACTGCAGTATACATAAGAATACTGAGTGAACCAATAATACAGCTGACAGATAAGCTGGAAGAGTTATGAGGAATACAAGTAGGACAGGATTTCACTACGCAGTGTTCACTTCTTCACATATTATGATAAAGGAAGATAAATCTCCATTTCATCAGGGAACACTCCACACAGAATCACAAGACAACTGCTCCAATATCAGACATCTTTTGACTTCGTCATTATTACATCTTTCTATATGAAATGCCCTTAAAGATTTTTTTATTTGTTAGGAAAAAAAATCTCCTGTTTAATTATTTTAATCATTCGTGCTGTTCAGTCACATGGAAATGAAGAATACAGTACCACTCCTTGGAAGAAGCCTTTGCAGTATTTTAGGACTGTCATCATGTATGCCCCAGTCTACTTATCTCTAAGCTAACCACCAAGCTGTTCAATCTTTCCTGATAGGTCAGGCTTCTAGACTTCTTGAAGGAAGAGCAATTCCCCCAGTTTGTCAAAATACATTTCAATTCCACCCCATATCCCAGTATGCTTGTGGCCTCTCTTAAATTAGTGACACTGGTAGTTTCATTAACTACACTCTTCATTTCACTGTCTTTTAGCACAATTCACAAATCTATCTCCTAACCTCTGCATTGGAATCAATTTCTGTTTGCATAAACCCTGAGTTAAATAATATCTCTGTTCTTTGAGAACATGATTTGGGATACATGGGTGAAAAAAGGACAGATTTTTGTGAGAAACAGCTAAGTAGCAAAGACTAACCCCCTAGAAATTTAATTTTTGCTTGGATTGAATACAGATGTTGGCTAAAAAATAAGTAGGTGCCACTATAAACTCATTTTCTAGGTTTATAAATATATATTCATATGTAAAACTCCCTGTATTATTTTCATGGGAAAAAAAAAACATATCAATAATACCATCTATGAAGTATTTAAAGAAATCTAGTGAGGATATTAATCCCCATTCCCTCACTTCTAATATATTAAAAGTGCCAACACTTAATCACCTTTATCTCATCACTTCTATTCCATGAGAAACATTATGTCACTATTTTTAAAGGAATTTTTCAGCTATTTGCTAGTCTAAGCATTGATGATTATTTACAGTTGCATTACCTATAAAACCAGTGTCTTCATCATTAAAGAAGTCTAGTAATACACCTGTCTTAGTTTATCTATTGTTTTGTCTAAATATGGTCACAAGATTAAAAATTACTAATTTATAGATCTATACAGTTTGCGTTCTTAATAGGAAATTTCACTGCTTGCTTAATCACTGGAGATCAAAATTAAACAGTTTACTTCAAATATGCATGTGGGAAGTTTCACTAGTCACTAAGCTTGCTCAGTATTACCTAAGTATTAGCTAAGTATTACCTGCTGAGAACAAAATTAAGTTCACAGTAAAATGCATAGCCCTGTCTACTCTCAGCCAGAATATAATTTAAATGTTACTAATTAATTGTGTACTTCATATTTAATGATAAAGTAGCTTAGAAAATAGGTCGCTCATTCAGGAAAAATTAAAAAAAAAAAAAATCATTAAATGCATTTTCAGGTAAACAGAACCTAGTGACTTCCAGGTACCAAATGTCCAAAGGGGTTTATGAAGAGAAATATGTCTAGTGAGATTATTTTAAAGGATCTCCACAGGTCAGCAGAAACAGTATCCAACTGACATTTGATGTTTTCAAACATGCCCAAAGGATGGTGACAGACCATGTGTAATCTGTGGAATCCTTCAAAAATTTCTAGACCTAAGTGTTTTCCTAACAAGGTGACTGGAATTAAGACCAAACTCTGGCTGGGAAAATAAGGAAACAACAGTATTAAGGACACAGCCATGCATTACAATGAAAGTTCCGCACAAAAATATCCAAATCAACTTTGAACAAATCAATTTCAGAGACAAAAAGTACAAGCCATTATACAAATGCCATTTCCAAGTTAATTAACCTACCAAGAGGCAGAAATAGTTACTATCATAATATTGCTCTACAGGGTCTAAACAAGTGTACCAGCATAGCACCTGACTGAGCTGTCTGTTTGGTGCTGAGCTGGGATTTCTAGCATGATGCTGCATTGCAAGTTGTGGATATGTGGTAACATTCCAAATCTATTGGAGAACCAGCATCAAAACTGGCTAATAAGCGTTTTGTGTTTTTAAATTCTAGATACTACACTTGTTATGGGCTTTTTTGGTTTGGTTTAGGTTTTTTTACTATTTAAAAGCCAGCTGGTGACCTGTCCGTGAGGCCTTCATCATATCCTAGTTTTCACCTGAAAAGATATTTCACTGAAAAGACAAATGCAAGTTTTACTGCACTAACTTTCCATATTTAGTTCCAAAAAAAAGTATTATCATAATGAAGAATAAACTACAGGAAAAGAATGCGCATCACACAACTGTATTTTAGCACTAATGTTTTACATAAAGTTTAAGTATTCAACTCATGAGAAAAATATAAATATGTTACAGCTTAACCTTTAAACATTATAACATTTCTTTAAACTTCATCCTATTAGTACTAGCACTTTATTTCCACTTATCATTTTCATTGACACTTTTGTAAAGAACTAATGCTTAAAATTTCTGATCACCAATACTGTTAATTTCCTTATATGCAGGCCTATTACAATCAGGACAAAGCAAGAAAAAGAAAACACCCTTGACCTGAGCTGCTAAAAAGCTTCCTTAGCATTTTTCTTCTTCATTTGAAGCAATCAAATGAGTGTGTATTTCTTTAAAACAACAGAAAAAAAAATCTTGTCAATGTGTTTTATGTTACTATGAATCAGAAAATACTGCAGGCTGTTTGTTTCATGATCCAAACCTACTCTGAAGACAAGGAACAAGCACACAATATGGAAGTCCTGCTTTTCTTTTTTTTGTAGAAGCACTGAAACAGTATGCTTCCCAGCTCTTTTGGGTTGCTTCCATACTTCATTTCAGCAGGACTTTTCTGAAGTGCAGCAATCAGCTATGAATCTGTGTATCTCACCATCATAGACCCTTCAGCATACAACACACTTCTGACTTGCTGGTCTCAAACACACTACTGTGCACCCTTTCAATAAACTGTTTAAAAAACCCGTGTTAAATAAAGTACCTAGTCTCTGCTCTGAACTCCCAGCAGCTCATTCATCCACATTGCATTAGGGGAAAAACTTGGGCCTCAATTCCTACCTTCCTGACATCTTTACCTGCGACATGACAGGAGGAAGTACAGTCAATTTAAAGAGCAAAGACTCACTTCAAGTGGTTGATATCAAGGGACAGGCTTGACACCAGCACCACAGTGCCATAATGGTCATTACAGTCAGCTGCATTCTTCACAGCATATAGAGACCTTGGGTGAGCTCCTTTACACACACAGCGGCACACAGCCCTTTACAACACAGCTCAGCAGCAAGCCTGTCTCCTAAGCTGGAATAATAATATAGGACTCATGCCTTACAGTTGTAAATTAAAGGTAGCAAGGAATGGTCACTGATCACTAAGATGGACTAATGTGGAACAGACCCTATCTACATCAGTGAACTTTCTCCTTTTCAAAACAAACAACCCAATTGGAGAGGATCTGCCATCAACACACCACAGGCTTTGTATTCTGCCACACATCTCATCAGCACCATGTGTGCGTCAATCTACACTCACTTTTTCATAAAAGCCATGCATCAGTAATACCCCACATTAATTTAGTGATGTGCCCCATGCCAAACCCTGTTGAGATTTGTCACCTCTGTTGGGTACACAGTGCCAAATGCTGCCTGCAGCTGCTGCTACTATGCATCAAAAAATTAAGTTTGTCAAGGCCTCGTTACTCCCAGTTTTCTGGGTGGCTGGCTTGTCTTCTCAAGAAACCTTGGCTACTCTTTAACAGGCAGAAAACCTCCATACATAGGCTGGAGATGAGGCTGTGCAGTGAATGATTTCTAGCAGAAACTCCCCCTAGCTGATGCTGTCAGCTATGAAAAAGTGCACAAGGGAGACTAACTGAGGAACTCTAAACAGCCTGCTCCTCCCATAAATCACAATCCATAGTACTGGCTATTCCAGACACCTCAGATAGGGTCTCCATTGGTCAAACCCCAAAACACAGCTCCTTACATTGAGTAAAGAATGTAACTTTCACTCAAATTGAGGTTTCCAGGCTACATTGTGCCACTAAGGATACATGGCATTCCTGACTCAAGCAGAAGACATGCTCTCAGAAGAATAGGACTCTCAGGTCCTATTCTCAGGGCTGGCATTGTCCTTTGTAGGAGGGAATATCTTAAAATCACATCCCATGTGGGGGTCTAAGAAGACCCCAACATGTTGAAGATCCCAAGCATCAGAACAGTGCAAGCAAAAGTGCGGAGTTCCACCAGAACAGGGACTTCTATTTTCTAATCATATGACAGTGCTGTGTAGCTTGACCCTGCTTAGTGCATGGAAATGTCTGATCATCAGTTTTGGCAGAGGAGGATAGCTAATCTCGGCATAGGCATTGAAGCATGAAGAAGAGTGACCTGGCCAGACCTGAATGCCATTTCTCACTCAGTTTCCTGCAGACTACAAAGGGGATGGTCATCTTCTTGCCTCTTCAATAAAACTCCATTTTTTGCTGTCCAAGTATGAAAAGTCAGACTACTTCACAGCATTTCATAAGAATGGTGTCTGCATAGCATGATGCCAAAGGTGCATCTGGTATGGCCTGGGGCATGGCATGAAGCCTGCTGGGATGATATTTAAACAGCCATGCCAGAAGGAGCATGCCAAAGCTGCACAGCCTCATCTATTCCAGTAACTGAGAGCATTTTAACTGCCAAATCATACCTAGGGAGGGTGCTGGGGAGGACTTTTGCTGGCCCTTCCCAAATTCATGCTAAGAAGCATGGTTTTTAGAGCAGACAAATGCATACCAGTGCCAGAAAACATTAATGGCACACTCAGATTTGTATAGACACAACCATGACACACAAGTAACTCAGCCCTGCACCCATGCGTCTTCTCCCATTCCCTCATATAATCTCAAAGTCCTCATGTTCCAGATTTCCTCTTCAGTTTCAGATTTCTTTGGTTTATTTCACACAAGGATTACAGAATTTGTTACAGTTAAAATTTATCTAATTACACTACTTACCTAGTGCTTCTCTTTTTCAATGGTAATTGTACATTAATTTCTGCTGGTAGAGGCTCTGAGTTTGCAAGTCTCATTCTGACCTTGTGATGCATTCTGATTTAAGAGAGAATGTTCATATTCTTCCTCTAAGGATAGGAACGGATTTTAAAAATTCAAGATGCAAATATATCTTTCTATTCATTTTTTGGAAGAAGAAGTCAAAGGTGCAGATGGAAGGACTAGGTAATTGATTATCTTTGCAAATTAGAGTAATGGCCAGCAATTTGTACCCATATTTCAAATTTATTTGCTCAGAAGTACAAGAAAATGTATGTTATGAAAATCAGTGTTTGGCAATTACAAGCAACTGCATGAAATGTAATTCATAAACTGATCAGGTTTCAACAGAAAGCTGACTAGAGGCTTGCTTCTGCTAAACTCCTTAGAATCAGAAGCCTTGTCAATCCTACCTCCAATGGTAGAAACTGTTATCTATGGTTAATTTAATGGCCAGTTTACACTTTGCATTTTTGGAGATGCAATTCAAAGGTCTAAATTATGAAAAGTCATTACTTCTTAGTAATTTTTGGTTTCGTTCTCCTGAAAAAAACTCCACAGAAACCAGTAGAACTGGCTTGCACACTGATTTATATACCACTGAGGTCAACAAAGCTGAAAAAATTGTTTTCTCAAGGAAAAGATTTCACCACTATTCCCATGAATGGCACATGAATCCAGACCAATTCTGTTTACTACCTACAACTAATTTAATTGAAGCATGGTTTAGAGATGTTCTTGAACAGAACACACTGAATATCTTAATGCCTCCATGTTAAAGTAAATTGCATTATAGATTCATATAGCAACACAGAGGTTAACAAAAAGTTCAAAGAGAATAGTGACATAGTTTTAAAACTGTAAATAACAGCTGGACTTTTGAAATTAGTGACTGTGAATAAATCAATGATAGATTAAAATACTAAAGGTCTTACACTAAGTGGTGGAAAATGTTTTAATGCCACTTGAAGGCATTCCAATCTTTCCTTTTGCATGCACTCATTAAGTTTGAGACCTTTTTATTACCCAAAGAGCCATTCCAGACACTTTTAAAAGTGCCTAAGATGCATATACAGCTGAGAGTTCATGAAGGGTTTTTTCCCTCAAACCATTTGTTATGGTTTAAGCTTAGTCGTAAATTAGACAAAGCATGTAGCCTGCTTGTTTTCCCCCCACAACCTGTCCTTCCC